>OX393564.1:27254979-27337479 GCA_947652115.1 Blastomussa wellsi | reverse complement strand
ATTGATGCACACTGGAAGGGACTCTGTCGCGGGTATTTTTAGTTTCTCCTTCTTTAGCAGTTTCGCTGATACACAAAATGTGACAAGAATATCAAGGTTTGGATATTTATCCAGGCCATAAGAGAAAAATATCACTCGCTTTCTAACGTCAGTACACTGGCGTTGTAAGTATTGACAGTCCGTATCCGTGCAAATACGTCTTTAAGTTATGGGGTTTTTGAAGTGATTCTCGAGACAGTGCCCCTATAACAAACATGAAAATGCGAAGGTAATAAAAGTCTCCTCTCTCAAGCCACCTTGGAACAAATTCAACAAGTTATAGACTCGAGGCTTTAAATAAAACACTTTAACTCGAACAATAATTTTGGTAGTTTTCCAACAGTGTCAGATCGACTACAATTCTTATAAACAACTCTGTCTAAAATTATTTATTTCAATATTATTGCTTTGTATATTTCTCCTCCTCCTTCACTTCTTCATCAGTTTGTTTGGCGAAGTACTTTTTCTTTTCTGTCGGATCAGGAATGATCGTCTCTTTACCAGGCTTCCAGCCGGCCGGACAAACTTCGCCGTGTTTGTCAGTATATTGGAAGGCTTGGACTAAACGCAGAGTTTCGTCGACTGATCGGCCCACCTGGAAACGGAAAGATTGGAAGTTGCTTAGTAAAGGGCTGACAAAATCGTCCATACAAGAGACACTTGGGAGACTGAGGCCTACTCTGGGACCTTAAGTCGCCTTAAGTCGCGCAAAGTCGCCTTAAGTCGCCCTAAGTCACCTCAAATTATGCAATCATATAATGGCTTTCAACCGTTTAAATTGCCTTGGATTGATTAACCTTGATATTTTCCATGTAAAGGTAAACTCCATTCCAATGCAAAGGGTTGGAAAAGGCATGGTGCTTAATGATTATATTACTGTGTTTGTGTAATGTTACTGTGTTCATGCCCTGGCAGGAGCGATTGGACTGTGTTCCTGGGCAGGATAGCTGAATAAAATGTTATTGATCAGAAAGTTCCTGGTATTTGAGTCGGGCAGTGTCAAGTAATAAATGGATTAGTGGGGAGGGGGTGGGGCACTGCTAAAAACAGATCCATTTGCAAAAAATCCACCACGTCATAACAACAGGCTTTTTAAAAGAATTAGTACCCAGAAGGCTACTAATTTTGTGACCAAAGTCACTTAGGGTTGGACGGTTTGAATATTTGTTCCAAAACTACTATAAATTGATTATCATAAATTACGGCAACTTGAATATGTGTATCATAATTATTACACTTACTGGTAGGTCATTCATAGTAATTTGGCGTAGCGTCCCTTTTTCATCAATTATAAACAGACCTCTGAAATACAAGAGATCAAAATTAATTTATAGAAAATATTTCAGGGCAATTCTGATGAAAATGTTTTAGATTATTGTTGTTATTAATTTTAACATGAGACAGGTACATGTCCTTACAGGTATATATGCTATACAGTGCTTCTCACCTTAAGGTGTGACCTTCATTTTCAAGTAGAACTCCATAGTCTTTAGCAATCTGATGATTCAAGTCTGATAACAGGGGATACTTGAGCCTTCCAAGACCGCCCTCTTTCCTTGGAGTGTTGATCCTGGAGTTGAAAAGAATCAAGGAACAGTTTATTAACCTCCCAATTTCAGTTTTCAGGTGTAATCCTCATTGAGGTAGCACGTTTCATGCCTTGTGTTACCAATCTTTCAGTCCCCAGCTGTTTTTCATTTCTGATAAGAGTGACTCGTTATCTCGGCGGTGAAAGTTTTAAAAAAATAAACTTTCGAAGATTTTTAGACAAGCATCCTTAAAACAATATGGTAAACCAAGAATATCAGATACCTTGTAGTAACGTATCAAGGATTACAGAAACAAATTAATTTATTACTTACCAAGCTAAATGAGTAAAAACTGAATCTACTGAACAACCAACCACCTCCGTGTTAATTGCACGGAACTCTTCAATTCTGTCACTGAAGGCAATGATCTCCGTTGGACAAACAAAAGTACTGCAGATTACAAAAGAAAGCAAATTAAACCTTGTTTAATCAGGGCCAAATTAAAGCAAGTTTAAGTACTGATTAAAATTTTTTGTAGAATGAACTAACTGATTCCTGGTTGAGATGCTAGGCAAAGGCAAAGGCAAATATTTTACTTCAAAGAGCAGGGAGTGGTTGCTCATGTATAAAGCTTTCGAAGGTGCACAGTGGCCACACCACAACACCAGGAAGGGTGTGTGGTTGTTTAACATCCCCTGCTGAACATGATACAGGAGACGGGGCCTATGGTTTTATCGTCCCTATCCAAGAAGACTAGAACATCTAACCATTTGCAGATGTCATTGCAAAGGAAGCACATTCTCCTCAGTTATTTTAAGACAGTGAGTGTTGGTCCGGCCTGAGGTTCAAACTCAAGACCTCCCACACAGTAGTCTGATGCTCCACCAACTGAGCTAATTGGTTGCCGGTCGATTACAGGTAAACTACTCAGGGTTGCCACTTATCAGAAACTAAAACGTTCCCTGACTTTTCACTAACCAAATTGAACAATTTTCCCTGACCTTAGGTTAGATAAATGAAATTAAAGAAACAACAGAAACCACTGGCCAAAACTACTGCTTCTGCACATGCCACTCAAACAGTATCAGAACCAATCGTGTTACACAATATTTTACTGAAAGAAATAAAATTCCCTGACTTTTCACTGACTTTACCAAACATCTGGAGAACGAGATCCAGAGTACAGCAGTTGGCTCTAATTAACCAAGCAGGAGGTCTGTTTGGGGAACATACGATCATGAACATACTATGAATGCAGTGTCAGGGTCTGTGCTCATGACTGAGGTCAAGATTCTTCCATGCAGACTGAGTGATAATACAACGTTTATTATATGGCCAAACAAGGAAACGTAATATAGTCATGTGAAGTATATGAAATAATCCATATTTGAACTGCAGATGTAGATGAAAGTGAAATTTAAGCAATTGGAAAGAAGAAGCCTGAAAAAATCGGGGCTTCAATAGGATTTGAACCTGTGACCTCCACGATACCAGTGTGATGCTCTACCAACTGAGCTATGAAGCCACACATTGGGAGCGAGGTCAATTGGTACTTGGTCAGTCAGTTGGCACTTGCTGACATTTTGCTTACAAAAGGCGATGAGCCGAACTTCGATCTGCCAAAGTTTGCTCATACTATTTACTTTTTTCCCACTTCCAGTTAGCATTTTTGAAAGAAAAAAATTTGTTTCTGATATTTTTGTTTGCAACTTTCTCAGGGCAAAATGTAACCGGTCTAGAGAGAAAAATTTAGACTGCAGTCAATATCAATATCAATATCAAAAAATGAATACACTTACAAGTCAAGAGGATAGAAAAAGAACACCAGATATTTCCCTGTTAAAGAGAAAATAATTTAACAAATAGAATAAACATCAAGTTAAAGGTAATGAGTTCAATATGTTCAAAATAAACTATCATTGTGTGGTTCCAGAAAATATCCATACCCCCACCACTGAGGGAATTGGAAATTCCAGAGGGGTTGGGGGGATCAAAGGCCCAGGAAATTCCTGAGGGGACGGGTGATTGTCGGTGAAATTACATTTCCAGATGGTCAAGATCGATACAGTACAACCTCAATTCAAAATCGCTTCTTACCTACTCTGCAGAGATTTCAAATGGTCAAAATAGTGACCTAGGTTTTTGATACACAATCGTAATACATTTGAAACAGGTTTCCATTGTCCTGAAAGCGAATTGGAAGCAAAAAAGTTCACATAAATCCTCCATTTCGTTCGTAGATGACTGCAGGTGCAACACTTGTTACCAGTCTACCGAATGTCACATGTTTTTGACCACAATGCACTGGTGACTAGCCTTGGTTGGTTGTCACGTTCGATTGAAAGAAATTCATTCTTGTAAGCGAAAAGGTTCATCTTTGATAGTGATGAAAGTGTTGTTATGATTTCAGGAACCCATGAATATCTCGTTCTTGTTATTTTTAGCTATTCGTCTGTACTTTTCCTGTTAAATTCAGCTTTCTTAGTGATCGTGTTTGTGATTTTGTGATCATGTTTGCAGTAACTGTTATCGATCAACATATCTTGAAGTCCGCGTTCGTGGACAAAAGCTTCCAAGCAGTTTTCTACCAAACGGAATGAAAAGGGATGGTGATTATACATCAAGGTAATTAAACAAGTGGTTACCAAATATTTTGTCTGATTTAGTTGAGGAAATCTCTGTATTGTCTGTAACAATTTATTTCATTTTCAAACCTGTTCCGATCGATCGTTTATCCACAACAGTCATGTTTACACTTGAGAAAGCGGCTTAACATTGAGAACATTTGCACAATTTCTGTTCAAAAGGTTATTTTCCAGAGGGTGTAGGGGGTGTGCAAAATACTTTTGGAAATTCCGGAGGGGGTGGGGGGTTTATTTTCCTTTGCAAAAATGGAAATTCCGGAGAGGTGGGGGGTCTTACCTGAAATTCCCTCAGTGGTGGGGGTATGGATATTTTCTGGAACCACACATTGTCACTTTTTATGTCGATCAGCATTTGGTGCTAGCTTACCTTTAAAATCAGTTATTTTGAGTTCTTTGAACTCTCCATTCACTACCGCTGTCCCTTCCCAATGTGGTGCTGGCTTGGAAACTGTGAAGAAAGAGCCACGAATGAGTTAATATGTGAAATGTATGTTATCTGGCAGTTCTAGTATTCTTGGTTTGCAATTGACGTCACTGATGCTATTTTGGATGACATGAACAAAAGATTTCTGGTTAGCCTCTTTTGCTTGGTCATCCAACATGGCCACAATGCTTATTGTCATTTGAAACTCTTGGGAGTGGTTGCAAACCGGCAATACTGTGCATGCAGCTTATTGCCCAAGCATTGAAGATTGATAATTATGTTCTACCAAATCCACCAATCAAAACTCTGGAATTGCAAATATACCATAGCCTTTTAAATAATATTTCTTATACTCTGTATAGCTCTACATTACTCTGAAAAAAGCGCTTGGTACTTGTTAAGAACGCAGTGTCTCTAATGTTCAGGTTAAGCCCTCCTTTTTGCCAATGATAATTTTCCAAACATTGACCATGTAAACAAACTTTACTGATATTTTATTTCACTTTAAATTCTACCACGATTTAATAAATTTAATTAATAAATTAATAAATAAATTTAATGAAAACAAAAATAACACGATATATCAACTTAGTCATTTTAACTCGCAAATGCAGACTTCAGGTCATTAAAAATTTACCCACTTTCCCCAGCTGCTGTTTTGGTATAAATACGGCCCTTTTGTTTTTCATCCAGAAGACTACAGATAGTCGACATGTTGTTTTGACTCACTTGCAAAAAAATCAGGCCTGATCAACAGCACTGATTTGGGGTTGATCAGCAACCTACATGTAACTCTGAAATCCCGAGCGTTCAACCAACAAAAGACACAAACAAAAGACCAAGTGAAAATATATTCAGCGCCATGCGTTCCGATTCAGTGCTTCGCAAATAAAAGCGAACATCAACAGTACTCGACGGTAAGCTTTGATTGTTAAGTACTTCTTAAAGACGGAATAAACAACGAATGTTGGCTTTGAAATCTTTGTCTTTGTAATTTCCTATTTTCAAAGACGCAAATACGCAAAGAAAAGGCAACGTGAAAACTATGTGTAACAACTGATTGTTGTCCTCGGGCATGGTTTACAAGATGATAAATTTTCCAGATTTCGGATACGATTTCGAATACTAAAATACCGCATTGCAAACGAAGATAATAGGAAATATGGCAAATGTTTTCACTTATACCCCAAAAACACGTGGTAACTTGCACGCTTTTATAAATTAAAATTCTTCACTTCGATTTTCAGTGTCAAACTTACTTTGTGCTTTGCTCCAGTGAACCGCGTGTTCGGAAATCGTTGTCCTTTCGGGATAAACTTGCCCCCCAGCATAACGTCTGCAAGTTTCCTCATCATCTACCTTGTTGGCAAAAATGTATGGAGATAAAAAAGCCACGAAAACTAATAAAAGAATACCTACTCTTGGAGCCATTTTGGTTTTGTAAAAGAAGAAATAAAAGTGAACGGCGCCTGCGCAGTGTAGTGGGGCATTCCCTGACGTGGACCAATCAAATTTAATTTTCGGACGCGGGTAAAAATTGCCGCGAAAATGTACATTGGTCTATTCATTGGTCTGTTTTACCTGCATAAAAAGCTCGAGAAAATTGCCTAAATTCTTCTTCCGCTTTTTATTTCATCTGCCCAGACACCAAAAGCGGGCTTTGGGGACGAGATTCCCCAGACACAATCGTTGTTAAGTCGAATGAAATGAAAGTCATTTTTTTGTTTGACTAGTTTATGGGAGAGCTTCAAAATGTCTTAAGATGGTTTGTTGGTCTTCCAATTTCTTTTGTTTTTTATTTCCCTTTATGTTTTCGCTGCTGAGAGCGATCCTGACAGGAAAATTTATCCAAACAGAAAGCACAACGTTTGAACTGGGCTGTTAATCTTGAGTTAGTGTAAAAAATCGAAGAACTTTCTTGCCCCCGACGGGAATTAGTGTTTCGATATGAAACCCGTGCTAGCGCGAGAAAATATGGACCATTTTATTCTTGAGGGGAGGGGGTCGGCAATTTTTCTGGACAATATATTTTTCCCCTTTAGGTTGTGGAAGTCGATTTGTGGTCTAATTCCACGATCCTCAGGGCAATACAACAAAGGATACGGAGAAATAAGAATGACGTAGTTCCGCTTGTACCGGGCAGATCCGATTTATGGAATTCTTTTTTTCCAGGCATGTTTGATTTGTCAACTTCAAGGGTTTTATATAATCACAAGCGTTTCTATCCTGTCGGACTACGATAGGCTTTTGACGCTGCGGAAGGTTCAGAAGAAGGATTTAGTTTTTGGTATGGGGGCTAATAAATCTCCGCGTCACGTTTTCTCTCTCGCGTCATTTACCTGGGGTCATTTAGCAGCGGCTAATTATTTGCTCGAACGATTTTGTCCATTGTAATTCAAATGAACGTAGAAATTAACTTACGGCGGCATTGAGCAATGATTTCACTTTTATTTACAAGTTTGTTTGACATTTTAAGTACCATGTTTGTCTTGCAGGTATTTGTGGAGTGAAGATCTCAAGATCGAGAGGAGCTGATGACGGAAGAATGCTGACCTGTGAACTAATATCAGTCATGCAATCCAAGACATGACTGAACACATTATTTAACATTTGTGTTGTAGTTGCTGTAGTTGTCATGAACTCGCGCTTGTCGACGATGCAAAATGGCTCTTTGTCAGTGGGACTTTAAACACTTGGAAGTGGTGGGAACCAAATGTTCATGTCCACCCGAATGGACCGAGATTCGTGGTCGAATCCCTCAACTGAAAGTAGAGACGCTGAAAACTTCTGATGGTAGTAAGAAGCCACAAACTGTTGAGGCAAACAAACCTGCACGTTCTTCTGCGAAACGGCAAAGTCTTCTGTATGTTAAGCCGCCCAAGGCGAAGGTTGTCACGGTCAAGGTCATCTTGCCCAAGAAAAAGGCCGAAGTTCTTGAAAGAAATTACTTATGTACTTGTCAAGAAGAAAGGAACGTGTCCGCTATAAAAGACGGCGGTGAGGATACCGAAGAGATCGAGTTTAATGAACTTATGAAAGTTTTTTTGAAATACAGTAAAGGTCCCAGGAAGGAATCATCAACGACGTTAAAGAATGTGGCGAGAGGCTTTCAGGGCAGCAAAATTTTATCAAGCGACGAAGTAGCACAGGTTTGTATCTGAACAGAAACCTGGGTAGGAGGCGATTTAATCCTTTCGCGCATTTACACGTAGTGTTATTTTCAGACGTTTGCCTGATCATGACGAAGTGTCAACTGGACTTAATAATCGATCCAGTTTAAAATTTTAACGAGTTTAGCTAGACAAATATTTCCTCAGGCCACATTAGTGGATCAATCAATATACAAATCATTCCAGGTCAAGGACAGCGACAGGGCTATAATTATCTTGCGTTATATCATCATTAAGTTTTATTTTCCTTTTTATGGGGTCAATAAGCGCGTGACAGCAAGCTTAGACGGTTGAAAACCTGTTCAAGAAACTTTGGTTTTATCCCATGCAACAAAAGTTAACCCAACTTTTCAGATCGAAGAGTGCATGACCACTCTCTGACGGTCCGATACAACAGTGATTTAGTTTGTAAATGATTTGTGCTATTAAAAACCTCAGTAACGCTTCAATAATTGGCATCAAGGGTACCGACGTTATACCTTCTGTGGTGGAGGTTCAGAGAAATCACTATCAGTGCACTATTGAACAATTAGTTTATGAGTTCGAGATTTCTATGAGGTGATAGTCACCTCATAGAAATCGAGAGCGAATAATCTAATTTTTTAGTAAAACTCATAATAAACGAATCGTGTGTCGGTGAAAAATTTGAAGATGACCACTGCACTCTGATGGCTGATAGCGTGCAGTAGCTCAGCCAATCAGATTGCGGCCTTTGCATTAGTATACTAGTAAATTTTTACTAAAACCCATTAGCCAGAATTTCGGACGGCTTCCACTGGTCGTGCGCTCCCGAGAAAAGAATTTCAAAATATCAAAAACAACTTAACTTTAATTGCTATTTTTGCAGGGCGCAACGCAGATTGCTGGCGTGGTTTGCCATTAATATTGTTTTTGTAATGATTTATTAATGGTTCAAAGGGTTATTTACCTCCATTTCCTATTTTTTACGATCAGGTCTTAACGCTACTCGACACAGGCAATTCTGGACTTAAGGTACGTTTATTTTTTCTTGTGCACACTTTTAAAAACTTCGATCGCAAGTTATGCCCAGCCAACTTCATCAAATACTAATTTGGCCATTATTACTTTTTAATAACAACAGTTGCCTGCATTGTTTTCTGAAGATGAATCTTGTTTTGCTTACTGTGACGTCACTGCGAGCCATAAGATCATTTGGCCGATCAAGGAAAATACAGAGACCTGGTCGCACTTAGCCTGCGAGAGCAGGCGATTTATTTCGGCTGTAGTGTGAAATTAGAGCCGAAAAAATCGTCTGCTCATCGCATAAGGCGGACAAAATTTGTTAGGCTCTCTGTTGAAAAGGTTCCATTGTAAGTTCTTCATTCGTGTCGATCTTTTGATGCTAATAAACAATTAGGGTTTATGTAAGTTAAGCCCCAAAACGTGCAGTGAATCCCAATGTAATATTTTGCAGGGACATTTATCCGGAACCACTTAGTGTTTTCCTTGTATTTACTATATAACGCCATGCCCAATCTTTTCTATAAGAAGTCTGTGAAGTACCCTGGATGTCAGAGACTTTTCATGCTCTGTGCTGCAAGAAAGCGTCTGGTACCCAAGGGTATCTGTGAGTGTGTAACGGCTGAAATTTGGCAAATCTGTATAAATGACCCAGCTGTGTTCTCCAAATTGACCTTGAGAGTTCTCAGTATCCTAAAGTAATGAAGAGAGTAAATTTATGAATGACATGATCCTCTTCGCGCCTAGGTGGAGCATAAGGCTGAGACCAGAGATTGTGAATTTGTGCCATTTTTTACCTCCACGCACCAGCTTCTTGCTCTACGGCCCCTGAATACTCGACGTTTTCTTTATTTTATGTTGAAGGAGAAAGGGGAATATAGCTCTCACGGATTTTTTGAGGCACGGGCGTTGAGTTTCGTGCAAGTTCTTTTTTCACTTCCTTGCCCTGTGGTTCCTGGATACTTGACGGCTTGTTATTTTACATGTTATAGGAAAGTGTCCTGTTAACGATTTGTAAATTGTGCACCAGTACCTTGAATGTTAGAAAATTTTTGGAGAAAGGACTACTTGAAGAGTTAATCAATTTCGCGTTATGGAGCGTAGGCGACAACATCAAGGAGGGGGCAGTAGTTTGTCTCAGCAAGGTAGGTGTGTTTCTTATGTCACTCCTATATCACCGAGTTGTATTGCGTTGTTATAGCTGGGAAAACATCAACTTCAAACACCTGCAGTAGATCATTGTGGTTGATGTCAGGATCGAAGTTAGTCCAGGGTCCTCCAGTAAATTGCAGCTGATGTAAGCCTGCCGTTTCACTTCCGTACTCGCGCGGCGTTCTTGTGCTTTACTTTGTGCCCTGGCGCGTCCAACTGAAGCATCCGCGTAAACTTTAAAAATTGAACTTGGAGTAAACCTGGAACATTGTTTGTGTTTAATTTGCGCTCATGTGTTACGTGCGAAAAGAAGCTTTGGCCGGTGATACTGAGGAACTGTAATGTTCTTCTCACAGGTGGCCGAGAAAACAGAACACGCAGATCTGTGGTTGGGAGTAATGACCATATCAGGAACAGAGGCGTTGTTTGGTATGCTTACGTCATCAAGTACTTTAAAGCACACCGTGCTTCTTGCGATCAAGAATCTTGCTGCGCATCCCAAAATGGCGCGGCTTCTCATCGACTATGGACTCGAAAGTGTCACTCAACTGGCATCGTGCAAGGTATAGAGCTGTTTTTATTTCCATGTCTGTTATCTTGAGTTAGGATGGAGAGAGTAAGGGTGGGGATCAAAGTCCCTTCCGATTCCGGAGTGGTATGCAGCTCTTTACAAGGTCCCACAGTATTGGCTGAAAAAAAAAAATGATAAACAAACAACGGTAACAATGGACCCTAGCCCTAAAACAATAGAGCTGCGTGCTATTAAGATCCAATGAAATTAGAGGTTTTAGAGAGCTGCGAACTATCTCCCGATTCCAGTGGTCATGGGTGAGTAGATGGTTTATCGGTGTTGGCGATAAACTGGCTTGTTTAGCATTAGTGGTTTTTTATCATTTATTGCTCGTTAACGTCTATTAAACCCTTTTGTATCCGTCTGTGTTCGCAGGCTATTTGAGGAGTCATGAATGGTCTCTTCAAATTTTGTAGTGTTCGCAAAATTAGGCTTCTTAGTGGGTGCTCATTTGCTGGAGCTCACACAGTTTTACCAAGTTTTTAGTAGAGGTAGTAGTTTTGCAATGTGTTTGTTGCTTGCAAGGCTACCCTCGCAAGGAAAAACGCTGGGCTCGCACGCTCGCAAATGCTATACCACGAACTCATTGGATAGGGGAGTGGAGGGAAGGGTGAGGGGTGTGTTGTGGGAAGGTGTCACTTATACTTAGGCTATGTTTTCACGGGACCAGATACGGATCCAAAGCTTGACCTGCTAAACAACAGGTCCCGTTTTGGATCCGGTTGCCTCCGTTCCGAACCGGTTCCAGAACGGTCCCGGGTAATCACAAGACCTATCTGGTCGGACCGGAGCCATTTGGATCCGTTTGGAACTTTTTTCTGGATATTTTCTTCCTTAGAATGTCCGAGGAACGTACACTGGGAATCCAGAAATACAAGTAAGTTCCGCTTATTCAAGATGCAAAGTGTTGACTAATTAAAGCCTATTTCTGGAAATACGTTTGTTATTGTGTTTTATTCGCCGTCCTTTGCAGGGCCTAGTTTTACATGCATTGACAAATATCATTTCCCACGATTGCTCTACGGTCGAGGCGTTTCTTTCTAAATATGATGATGTCATCAAGAATGTTCTAGATCTATTGCAGTACAGTCCTTGGTAAGGTTTACTTGGTTAATATTATATCATTTTTGTAACGCATTTTTTAGAAGTGGCAGCATTGAATCACGACTGCACTCAAGTCAAAGTTGCCCTTAGCTTTCTATAAATCGCTCGTCTTTTCTTTGTGTCGACAGAGTTATTTGAATGCATCGCTAACCAAAGACAGCAATATGCAATCGCGCGCGCGTAAAGACGGTGTTACACGACGATTTTTCGCGCAACCTTGTTGCGCAAGAAATCGATCGAACACCACGTCGTGAGTTTTTGAACCCAAGTCAAAAACTCGCAACATGTTGCCGAGTGAAAAGTTGCGCGAAAAATCGTTCCCGTCAGACATGTTACACGGTGTTCGATTTTTCACGCAACAATCGAACACCGTGTTGTGAGTTTTTGAACCCAAGTCAAAAACTCGCAACAAGTTGCGGAGTGAAAAGTTGCGCGAAAAATCGTCCCCGTTAGACATGTTACACGGTGTTCGATTTTTCGCGAGAAATCGCCGTTGCAAGTTGTCCCGTGTAACACCGCCTTTCACACTAAATCCAGGAATTGTCCATTCCGCGATCAGTCGCCATTTTGATTTTCAAGCGCGCGTACGTCCTTCGGACTCATGCACAGCCCGGGGATCTGGGACTAGGATCAGTTAACCTTGATATCAGATCAGAAAAGTTCGGTGGGGTGTGGGGTCGAGGCTCAGACTGTGCCACGTTTTTGCCACCCAGGGATCAGAAAGTGGGATCGAGCTTGACAGAAGGACACCATGATGGATTATGTTTATTTGTTGTTTTCTATTAACTGAATTCTCTCTACTCCCGTTTTCTAGTCTTCAACAACAGTTATCTGCCCGCCTGTTAGCGACCTTAGCGTTTTACAAGGCGGGTTTATCATCTCTCATATCCCATAGTGCTGTGGAGCATCTGCTATGGGCGGTCACGTGTTCTCAATGTAGGTAAGTGAGCCAAGAGAATCGACAACTGGCGGATGAAATGTCTTCATGTCGAACATAAAGGAAATGTATGTCGATCATGAAGGATAATTAAGCTTAATTAAAAATAGAACACATTATGTATTATGTTCTTTGCAATACTTGATGTTTCGTATATGCTACGTAGCAGACCTTTTCCAAGGTGACTGTCTTTCGTCAGGGAAAACTACGTGGCGAGCAAAAAGAATATCTGAGTCGTAGGCTATTGTTAAAATTGATCAACAAACAAACTATATCAATGGAATATGGTTGTAGCCATACTTGGTGGTCACACTGCTGTTTGTTTGTCTAAATGGCCAAATAACAAGAATCTTTTTCTATGAGAATTAATTAAGCTGTGCGATCAAAGGCATCACTTGATATTATGACAATCGTTTTCTTCTGTAAAATTATATTCGATTATATCATGTAGATAAAGCGTACGAGGAAACTCGATCCAACTTTTAGAGCGGTTTTCACATTATGAATGATTACTTTGTTTTACGCCACTCAATCGAAAGTCATTCTTATTTTAAATCAAAAATGCCGAAATAACTGTCAGTTTCTACTGCCATCTCATTCCCTCAACAGACGTCTTAGAGAACAAACAAGCACTGCCCTCAGAAACATCTCTGTGAATCCTGACAGAACATCTGCGTTCTTAGCCCTGAGTCAAGTAACTGTTAAAAAGACAAATTCGCAGGAGGAAACAAGTTGGGATTCGGACAGTTCAGAAACATTTTCCTCAAGCGAAAAGAACTTACAGAGACAGTCCACAAGTTCATTCATATCCAGTAATGATGCCCTCGTGGACAGAGAAGCTGGCTCAAAAATACAAAAGACTATTTCAGAAGTGACTTCACTTTTAACTTTAGTGTTTCAAAGTGATGCTCTCTGGAGAAGTGGTTCGGAGAGACAATTTTTGACACCGAGTAGTTCAGGTGATCTCCAATACACAATGGTAAAGAAACCGAATAATTTTCGTGAAAAAGAGAAGTATCTGTGTAGTTTACGCGTGCTTACAAATTGCTTGGTAGTCATGTCAAATGTGTTGTTGATGAGTGAGAATATGGAAAACACAAGCAGAGATGAATTTGTTGAAGGAAGGTACGTATCCTGTTGTATGCAAATACTTACTTAGAAACCACAGACGGTTAACTTTTAATCACTGTGAGCAGGTGGAATGCTATCGAGAGGTTGATTGTAGGAACAGCGCCGTCAGTAAATTGCCTCCCTTTTAACACGTCATGCCCGTAGGCGGGATTTTTCGGGAGGGTGCGATCCAACGAGGAGACGGACTGAACGAGCGCAGGAGCCGCGAGCCTCCATGGGTTGTCACAGCTAGACTGCATTTCGTACGTGTTGAAGGCAGTACGATGTCGGAAAACAGACAGCCAAAAGCGAACTTAAAAACGTGGATATTACTCAAACATTTGAACTTAAATTAAAATGGATTTTTTGGGGCGCAGAGATAATGTGTCACTTTTTAAAAAAATAAATTAAATAGAAATAAAGTTGAAAACCCGAACAGAACTATAATACACTATATATATTTTTTATCAATTCACTTTTTGTAAATATACTGTTAGAATCTAAATGTTGCATTTTTAATTTCCTGCGCAGCCGGCTGAATCGGGTAGCACTCATAATTCAACAAGGTGGGCTTAAATTTCTCCACGAACTGGAGTTCCTTAGCAACAGACTGTTTAAAGTGAACCCTCCTTCATTCCACGACATTGATCCAACAACACTTCCCCCGAAAGAAGTCAAAACGACGCTGAAAAACTCGCGAACGGACTTGATATTTGAGAGTGCAAGCAAAAGGAAAGAATCTTGCAAAAGGTACCCGGATTTTGGATTTGAACAGAATGAGATCGACTTCGTAAAGGCAGCAGTTCAGTTGTTGTGCTTTTTCGCTGAGGTCACAGCGCCAGATTTTGATCCTTGTATCGAGGACATTAATGTGCTTGGGAGTTCTAAATCAAAGACAACAAAGAGACAAATTACTTTCAACAAGTCCGCTGTGCTAGTCAAGAACGTCATGAAGATCACAAAGGGAGCAGGAGGCCGGAAGTTGATACGAAGAAGATCAAGCGCTAGGTTTGTATGCCGAATATTAATTTCAGGTTTAAATTATTCAAAATAATCTGCAAGAACTTCATTCTGCAACGATCATAGATATGCATGTACACATGAGAATTGTGACCTCGTAAATTCCAAAAGAATATTAAGGTAACTTTTTAACGGATTTTAATTTTAGGCACCTCCATATTAGAAATACCATCTAACATAATTCAAAGATTTAAAGACCGTCTTAAAATAACGGAAATCTTAGTATATTAGTATTTTATCAGTATTTTTTCCGAGTGACAAACAAAAAGCCCGTTCTGACTTTTGCGACTTGTGTGATTTTTAGACAGATTTCCGCCTAAGCAAGTTTTCCGTCTGACTTTTCCGTCGCTTTAATTGTACGAGGCAGGAAAATTGATAGACTAGTAAATTTGAGACAGGAATCTCGTCCTAACATTTGAGACGGATTTCCATCTCTAATGGGCCGCGCCAGTTTATTTTACCTTTTTTTTTTCAGGTCCGTACGCAGTTTGTCCCAAGCCAGTTCCACTTCTGCAGCGTCATCAAAACCGTTCCAGTCCCCTTTTCCTGCAGACCAGTCAACGCCTTCGGTGTATTCTACTGGTGCCCAGGACTCGCGCGAAACAACGCACTACGTAAAGCAGAGCCTTCTTGATGCTAAGGTTATTTACTGTTTGGCGCCTTGGATCATGTGTGGGATTCACGAGATTCAGGTGTGGGTATGAACTGTTATCCATTTTGATGCCCTCTCAGGCTAGCCTGTGTAATGCGCTTGTAAAACAGCAAACTGACTGGTCATCTCTCTCCCAAACCACAAATGTTTTCCTTTTTTGCTTACTTTGGCCCTAAAAACCTTTTTTTGTATTTATTCACATTTGCATACTTTGTTGTTTTTATTTTATATTGCAGCGGAATTTCACAAACAGGCTTCATTTTAATCTATATTAGTTTTGTTTCCCTTTAACGAGAAACTTCATATTTTCTACCAGGCTAATGTGTTGAAAATCATAAGATATCTTCAACACGGAAAATGCACTTCCCCAGGAGCAAGCCCTCTCAGTCATCCTGCACCAAAAGAAGCCTGGATCGCAAAAGCACCACCATCTCTAACATCTCGAAGCAGTAATCTTAGCCAGCGGTCATTGCGTACAGCGGCGCCTGCAACTCGCAGTGATATAAGCAAATCAAAGTCCCTGGGATTCACATGTATTCGACATGTGATTCAACACTGCGGGGGCTTCTTGCTGGACTCTTTAGCACCACCCGTACCACCAACGTTAGGGAAGACCACTCTAATGGTATTAAGAGAAGCTGTCATCAATGGTGAGGTGAGATAACGACATTCATTTCATTCCCCGATTCCTTCTCTGAGACTTACGCGCAGGTAGTCATAGTAGTTGTATGCATTACGTGCACAACATCTTTCAGACTTGGGGTGCTTACCATTTGTAGGAATAATCCGGTTGGTGAGACCGTTCCATAATGGTAAGCGATTTTCCGAATTTAGCGACCAACCAGAGGAGATCGTGCTTTCCATTTACCGACAAGACGTTCCGTTCCGCTCGCCCCTTTAAAAAGGACCACGAAACTACAATTTCCGAATGGTTTTTCTGGAAAATGACCTTTCCATTTCAAATCGAATTTCCGAATCTTTTGACTAAATGGTAAGCACCCTTGGAGCACGAAGTTTTATACAACTACCATGATTCCCTGCGCGCGCGTCTACGTCAGTTGACATAGGTACGTCATGTAATCGACCATGAGAAGAATGTGCCAAAGAGAGGGTAGGGTGAAGGGATTTCCTTCTTGTTTTTTGGCTTTCTTCTTTCAATATTTCGGTTAGTAAAATTGAACGAGCGTTGACCTTAACATCGAATAGAATATTTAGATTTCTTGTGTTTGCTCACTAAATTCCCACGTAAAAGGACTGGTTGATATATAGTTTTTTTTTATTTTTTGGCCTTCCAGGCTGACACGCGGCTTAAAATAGTCAAGCTTGGATGCTTTGCTCAAGTGATTGAATACATCCGGGGAAATGAAGAAGATGAGACTCTTCAGGCGCTAGGAATTGTAGTTATCAGAATTCTTGTAGGAAATGACGTTTCTTTGAAACAGCTGTTCCTTGCTCACGGAGGGATGAATTTGATAATGGCTTTACATCAATACAAGGAAGGAGTTGTTAAGGATGAGGCAGCTTTAGCGATGTTCACATTTAGAAGAGGTAAGTAGAGTTTATTGATTGGCATAAAAATTGACATTTATTGTCCGATAAGCTTAATTATCTTCTTGTCTTAGTTTCTATTTAATCTTTTTTTACACTCGTACAGAACTCCTCAGTGCTTTTTAAAGTGTTAAAATACATTGATTGATTGATTGATTGATTGATTGATTGATTGATTGATTGGTTGGTTAGTTGGTTGGTTGATTGATTGATTGATAGATAGATAGATTGATCGGTTGATTGATCGATCGGTCGGTCGGTCGGTCGGTCGATCGATTGATACCCTGCCAGCCAGCCATGGAACCTGGCCACCGTTTAATCCAGAGTCGAACGATCTAGTCGATCTATAGTTAACTGCATCTTCCTTGTAACTAATGTGTTCCTTTCATCTCTGCAATGCACAGGAGGAGATCACCCTAGTGTACGCCGGAGATCAAGAACAGCTGATGGAAGAATCAAAAGGCGTCTAAAATCTACTGGCTGTACCGACATCTGGGAAGAGGTCGGAGAAAAATGGAAAGGCCAAGATCAAGTATTGAAAGTGCTAAAAAAGTTTAACGTGCGTTATTAAGTAATATTGAGGACGAAAATCAAACATTTTACGACATCTGCCGTATTTTTTTTCTTATCGTGACATGACAAGGGTTGAAGATAATTTCAATCTAAATTTCAATGTTCCCAGTTTTAACTTTGAAAAAGCCAAAATAAACTAATAAAAGAATCATTTTCAAGTATATCATCTGGGTCTTGGAGACAAAACCGTGCTCAGTATTTTACATTTTGTGCTCTCTTACCAAGGAATTTGGTGTAATGAAAGTTACTGCTAGAACTAAAATCCAAGGTAAAAAGATCGCCATTCTGCCAGTACACTCCGACCACGGCACACTCTATATTTCTCTTAATTCCTCGTCAGTTTAAAAAATTCTAATGTACGTTTAGGAGGTGGCGAGAGAAGGGTTCCTATTTTCTCTCCCCTCCTCTCGAATTTTTGCCCTTGCTTCAATTTTCGCGTGACCAAAAAGCAAGAAGCGGATCGCACTACAGATCAAATTCAGATGGGAGGACATCTACTCTCCCGACCCAAAGTTTAGCTTCACGGAAGAGTAAAACAATAAACCGCGAAAAAGAGACAAATTTTTACAGTTTTAGTAACTCACAGCTGCAAAATCCGATGCTATTGATAGTCGCTTCATGCTAAGAAACCAGGATAGGGTGCGACAAGCAAATTTCGGCAATTTTTCTAAGAAAAAAATGGCTAGTATGGCGCTTTCCGACAATTTTTTCTTTAAGTTTGTTATCCGTCAAATCATAACTTTGCTGTTTTTGTTGTTATAACACGTCTGGTTTTCCGGCACTCGTGCATAAGGATAAGCATGACGATATAAGCATATAACAGCAACAAAATAAGCATTAACATAAGCACGACAATAAGAAGAACAAACACACTTGTTTTCTTATGTTTTCCTCGTTTGTAATCGCCGTGAGTAATCTACAAGGGCCTATAGTTCGGCCTGATGGATTACTAGCTTAACTCTAGCGCAAAGACTTCACAAACCTTGCCTAACCTGCGATTAGGCGTCCTGTTTTCAAGCAGGGCAGGAGGGTATGATCTATTCAAGCTGATCGTTCGATTCATAGGAAACAGTCATCCAACTCTGGATACGGATGGTGCGCCTGGGTCTGGGATGGCGGCTACTCAGTCCATCCGTTTAAATGCGCGCTTACGGAAGAGAAAAAAGGCTGGGCAAAGGAAAAATGAAATACTTGTTTTTGTAATCCATGTCCATCACATATTAATCAATTTCAAATAGTCCACACAGTTTACCAAGCCAGAAACGAGAAGCGAGTCTAAGTTTATAGCAATAAAAACGACAGTTCAGTTATTTCAGCCTCCCAATTATATGTCTCTCTTTATTTTTAGACCGCGAGCCTTTTCAACTTAGTCCGTCAAGCTTGTAGCTAAAGAAAGGAGCGCAAATGGGAAAAATGGCCGCCTAGGACGTTTGAACAGCTTGACATAATCCATTTCAACACCTACGTAAAATTGACAAAGAGAAAAAGGATTAAATTAAATGCGGGGGACTGCTTGCTCAAAAGAATGGTTGTGGCAGACATTTTTCTCGCACGCTCGTGGAGATGAAACGCTTGTTTAAGAGAACAAGCAACCTCAACCAAAAAGGAGATCGCAATGACCGAATCTGTCTAATGGATATTACATTTTGCTAATCCGAAGATAATCCCACCACTAAATAAATATGATTCACACGCATGTCAACAGAACATAACTCATTTACCATAAGATACATCATTTGATATTAAATCAAAGAATCAGATATTTTGGTCCTCCGGCCATTCACCAGTAAGCTTGAGTCATCTGAACTGGAATCCGACATTCAGAACTTTGTTCTGCATAAACTTTGATAGTATTTCTTGAATATAAAATCAAACATATGTCTCCTTTGAAGTTGGCGAAATGTCGTATGTTTCTGAACCAATATCCGTGGAAACACTGCTGATCTCGTTTGGCTGCAGTCTTTTGGCGTTAAAATCCAGTTTTTCTCTCCCGTCCTTTGCCTCATGACAAGCAATTATCATCTCCATATTTTCGTCAGGCGAGCAAACTTCGCGGTGTGACTTGTAAAACTCTTTGGCAAAGGTCCTCGAACATGTTTCGCATCTCCGAGGCCTTTGCTCACCAAAGAACTCCATTATTTCGATTATTCCCATAACGATCGCCAAAGCATTTTTCGCCAGCAATACTGATATATCTAAATGGTATCCATGCCATAATATAAGCCTTAAAACCAAAAATGGGACATTGACGAAAAACATGAAACTGCAAATATAAATGAACTTGAACGAGATCGGAGAAATCTCTCCGCTTTCGTGAAATTTGTTGAACTTCAACTCAAACAACGCAAAGGTTGGAAGAAAAATGTTCATACAAGAAAAAGCGAGAATGGCGTTTTCTAGTCCGAGTGCAATTTTATCTTTGTCAAAGAGATACTCCAGCATTTCGACGCTGTCGAATAAATCAAGAGTTACCGCTGCGGTCATTTTCTCCAAGTAATATTTTCGTCGTGAGTGTGATTTCGCGTCGTGGTGCGCGTAAATGAGAAACAAAAACAACATCGGAGTCAAACACAAATTCATTTTTAACATGTTTGGTCCAAAGATCAGTTCCTCGTCCAATAAAGATGCTTTGAGCTTGAATAAAGTGGCTATTTGGGGTACTAAATGGACCGCGTAGACAAGCCAGGCGACATAGGCAAATTTCAATTCATCTCCTGTTGCCTTGTTTGCAGTGTGTGATTTTCGGTGCGACGTCCACATTGTAAGCACCCAAGCAATCAGAACGACAGCGTCTGTTACAATCCATGCAAACCATGCAGAAGAGGTTTCTTGGACGACTAAATAGTAGTCCAGGATTACTCCTTGTAAAAGGAGTAAGATCACCGCAAATAATCGAGCAACAACCCTGCGAAAAATCCCTGTTTTCCGTGCCATGATCGCGTGTTCATTTGAACACGTTACAAATGATTTAACCAGTGCCCAGCGAGGCAGAAATGAAATCAATTCTGCAGCTGTCAGCCGTGTCAACCCTTTGTGTCTTTTTCTTTATTGAAGTGATGAATTGAGAAACCGTACGTATTGAATTGTTGTTTACTTTTCGAAAATGTATGTCACCAGTTCAACAGGGCCGCACTGTTCATTGTATGTAGCGGACTTCTGCGCTAAACATGATAAATTGAGCGGATTAGTGCGTATGGAAATTTAACACGGATACCGGACTCTGAGCTGCATGTTCGGATCGGCAGATAACTTCAGCTCCCTTCTGCCCCTCCCATCCTCCTTATATCCCCGTCCGTCCCAATCCTCTTCCAACCTCGTGCGGGAAGATGAGAGACCTGGGGACGAGGTTGATCCTAGACTTTCTCAAGAAGTCGTTCGCTTCTCATTTCCGGTTTGTCAGTAGCTCGCTTTCGCGCTTCGCGCTCTAAAAGCTCGACTTCTAAACAAGTCTATCTTTCACCCTGAAGAAGACTAGCTCTGCTAGTTGAAATATTGGCCAATAAAGTTTGCCCTTTTGCCGTAGTACCAGAAACAAACAACAACAATTTATTTATTTTCAGATTTATAACAAGAGTAGAAGGGCTTGTCCCACAAACAGCCGCAAAGCCAGTCGAGGCGGGACAAGGTGTGCGCGAGAAACATAAAAGAAAAGACAAATCACAATAAATTGCAAACATACTGGAAAACGGAAAAACATAGCTTTACATAATAACGCAGTTAAGCTATACAGCAAAATTGAGGTAAATTACATGTTGTTTTCATTATTATTAATATTACAACTGAAAAGATCGAGATGAAGCGGGAAAAGGAGAATCCGACTAAGAGGAGGACATAGAGGATCAGTTTTTCATTTGGTTAATTATCGTTTCCACTTCAATATAGGAGTTTACAGTTTCAAGTAGATCAAATAACTTTCCTTTTAGGAATTTTGCAATCAATTTGGTTTTATTAAAAGTGACGTCTGGTACGAGCATTTCTTGATCAACAGATCTGGCAATTACAAGCCAAGTAGTTTTATTCTTTGTTGTGTGGTCTCCTGCATCCAAACGTTGAATATCTGTTCAGGACTGAGGGGTCTCAAACCATATGCTATCCAGCGGCACGTCCTCCTATAGCCCATGTTAGGGAGTTGCCGCGTCGATTTTGCAAAGATTAGTTCGATTGAGTTCGGTACGTCGGGAAATATAGCGTTCCCATACAGAGCCCGTGTAAGTGTGAGTGAAACCTTTCCACGATCACTCGAGATCTGAGACTCAGACAAGTAAATTATCAGTTATTCGTCTACAATATTCCCGATGTTGTTTTACTCAAATGATTTTGCTTTTACTTTTTCGTGGCGTAACAGTGGCGTGACACATCGTGACAGTGTAAATCACATGCTAAACCGCCGACTTCACTGCTTTCCCGCCTCCATCCCCAGGCAAGGCTCCGTCTTCCGTTGTTTCTTGATCTTTTGCCTAAAGCGCTAGCTGAGCCGTTTCCCTTGTCCACCGGTTCAATCTCGACTTATATCGCACAAATGTCAACTTCTATTGTCAATTCATCTCTTGCTATTGCGCGGTCAATCACGTCCCTAGAGCCCGCGTTGCCCTTAAATATGGTGAAAGGGAACGTGGACGCTGGGAACAAGATTGCTGTATGTGGCCGAATATCTTTGTGCGAAAAAGAAAGACTGCTGTAATCATCTTATTTGTGAATGGGACTTTGAGCGCGATGCGCAACGAGTTTGCAGACTCGTACTCAGTCGCTTCTTTCACTGTTTAAGAGGCGCGCGGTGCATCAAGGAAGCCGAACTGCGCCTTGCGCGACCATAATAACAGTGATCAAAATAGTGACGACTGGGTACGAATTCGAGAGGTCTCTAAGACATGACCGGGACTCCCTGAGTGCGGGGTTCTACCTTAACGGTCGGATAGGTGTGTGCCGCGAAGGTTCTTCAACCCTTACGTGCCTAAGGATAAAAAAAAACGAAAAAAAAGTCTTAGGTACGTATGAACGGGTCAACCTTATTTTGTTCCTGTAACGTTAATACTATTCATTTTATAATGGATTGTTCAGCGAGCCGCAATTTTAGACGACATAATTTAGGTAGTCTATCTAAGGATCACACCACGAACAAAGCCAAAAGGTGCAAAAATGTTACCCAATTTGAGGACCGAGAACCTCAAAAAAACATACCCTATCCCGTGGCACATACCCACACTTCGGAGGCACACTCAATGAAGATGATGGCAGTGAGAACCTGTATATTTATTGCAGGATTCCTTCCAGTTGTGGCAATTTTTGTTATACCTTGTTAACCCACCCCAGGGTTGGGACGAAACGATACTAGCCACGAACAATGTAATTATTCACCTTACCGAATAATTAAAAAAGGTAAGGTCATACTTAATTGAAAAAAAAACCATCAAAAGGAAAATATGCCAATAACACTCGGCTGGTTTTCAAGGAGGGCGTGTTTACAAGTAACAACTACTAAACACGAGACAGAAAAGAAAGAAGATTTTTAGACAAAATCAGCTAACGGGTTTTAGCCTTTGTTGCCACCCAGTTCAAATTATGCATGAGTTGATTCATTTGTGAGGTTATAATTCTTCTGTTCGAACATTTTCCCACGCACCAAGTTGCGTGTGAAAAATAGCACAAACACAAACAAAGGGATGGTCTTGAGTCATCATGTGGTCCGAATTTGGTGGCAATAAGACCCGGGACACAAACTCGCTCGCCTAAGAAAACGGACCCGTAGAAGTTAAATCATATAGAATTTCCAAATTAGATTTTTCGCGTTTGAATGAGCTCACCTGTTTTTCGAAGCCTGTATCCACTGAACTACATTTGGTTACACAATGTACAGTACTAGTGTAAGTAGTTTATAAAGGATATCGCTTTCGCTAAAAAGTGCATTAAAAGTAGAACGCAAAATACTGAAAAACTAATTCTGGTAGTTGTAAGGCATCATGTTTTCGATGAGTTTTATCTCTATACCCCCAACCCGGATTACGTGTTCTAATGAAATTGTTAATCCCTCGACGCCGTTTCATAAGAACTAGCTATGGCTTACTATAATCCCACTCAACAAAGGCGCGTGCGAATACCGCCGCCTCATAAAGCTCTGCCGCCAACGCTAAACAATGCTTAAAAAAGGCCGGGAACAAGGAGAGGGCGGCTCCACTAGCAGGTTAGCTGCGCTTGGTTGGACGTAAGCAAAGTACCTTCCAATTAAATTATATATCCCATCACCTGCCGCGTTTCTATCATGACAATCAGAATAGTTTTCAAAGGTAACTCCGAATACTGACATTTCGACGCGAACATACATTCATTTGCGCACACTTTCGAAAATATATCTCCTCTTGTCAAATTTTAACTCTACTTTTTTGCCTTTTCTAATTAAAGGAAGCAAACAAATAAAAATACGTACGCATCTCTAAATGGAGAATGAAAACTATACTAAGGAAAACATACAATTTATGTTAATGTAGAGCAATCACTTTTCAATTTTCTTTCCTTGTAAACATGGCAGTTCTATGCATGTGGAAGCTAATTGAAGTTACATAGATTTAGCTGATTAAATGAAATTTCTTCTTTTCTAGATTTTTTTCTTACCCCAATACACCTCTGCGTTTGCTTTTGAATTATAAGTTTTTTAATAGAAATCAGACATATGTCTGAACAGTGGATGCAGGTGAAATGTTATTTGCATCTGTAGAAACATTTTGCACGCTGTCGTTAACTCCGAAAGCCTCTTGAAAATGATTATTTTGTTTCAAAATTGTGCTTCTTGCTTCATTTTCCGGTACCATTTCGAAATTTCCATTTATAAACGAGCACATTTTAAGGTGCGATTTGTAAAACGCTTTGGCAAAGGTCCTCGAACAGGCTTTGCATTTCCTTGGCTTTTGCTCACCAAAGAATTCCATTATTTCGATTATTCCCATAACGATGGCCAGAGCATTTTTCGCCAGCAAAACTGAAACATCTAGATGGTATCCATGCCATAATATAAGCCTTAAAACCAAGAATGGAACATTGACGAAAAACATGAAACTGCAAATGTAAATGAACTTGAAGGAAATCGGAGAAATCTCTCCACTTTCGTGAAACTTGTTGAACTTCAACTCAAACAGCGCAAAGGTTGGAAGAAAAATGTTCATGCAAGAAAAAGCGAGAATGGCACTTTCCAGACCGAGTGTAATCTTATCCTTGTCGAAGAGATACTCCAGCATTTCGACGCTGTCGAATAAATCAAGAGTTACCGCCGCGGTCATTTTTTCCAAGTAATATTTTCGTCGTGAGTGTGATTGCGCGTCGTGGTGCGCGTAAATGAGAAACAAAAACAACATCGGAGTCAAACACAAATTCATTTTTAGCATGTTTGGTCCAAAGATTAGTTCCTCGTCGAGTAAAGAAGCTTTGAGCTTGAAAAGAGTGGCTACTTTAGGAACCAAATGGACGGCGTAGATAATCCATGCCAGATAGGCAAACTTAATTTCATCTTTACGCTCCGTGTTGGCAATTATTCGGCTTCGGTGCGACATCCACATTGAAAACAGCCAGGCGGACAGAACGATAGCGTCTGTTACGATCCATGCAAACCACGAAGTCTTCTCTTCGACGATTAAATAATAGTCCAAGATTACTCCTTGCACAACAAGCAAGCTGACTGCCAATATTCTAGCACCAAGTCTCCGATAAATCCCTGTTTTCTGTGCCATAATCATTCGCCCATTTCAACAAGAAAGCCACGCCAGTCGTGGGTAATGGCCTGACCGGGTCTCATTAATTTCGATTGAGAAAATCAACTGAGAAATAATGAATTGTAAACAGTTTTAGTTGGCAGTGAAATGAATCAAGCATCATTAATAAATAACTACTGGATAGCTACTTATTTTTAAGTAATGCGCAAGCGATCTCGAACACAGGTGAAGGAATACTTGATTGCTCCCGATTGCAAAAGGTAATGGTTTCCTTTGACACTTTTTTTCAATGTACTCCATTATTCATGATTTAAAATTTAATGCTTATACTTACTATTCCGGCAAGTGATCACGTTCGTTTGCTAAATCATTTTTTACGTATTTTCTTTCTGACATTGATTATAATGGTATCGGTTTAGACTGACTCCATTCGGCACTGTATTTGTGTGGAGAAGACATTCACTTACTGACACTCCGTTGGCCAACCAAGTAATCAACAAACACAATAACTCAGTTAAAACGGAAGAACTGCTCAAATGTCAATTTATTAAGTGTACGTGTGTTGCCAAGTAAACCGAAACAGGCTAACCGGAGCGCTATTCAGGCTAACTGCTCAAATCTCAATTTATTAAGTGTAAGTGTGTTGCCAAGCAAACCGAAAAAGGCTAACCGGAGTGATATTCAGGCTAACTGGAGCGATATTCAGGCTAACCGTGGTGATGCGTTATTTCGGCTAACCAGGAGCGCCATTCAAGCTAACTGGTATGCGCTCTGGCAAGCCGTAAGTCTCTTTGAATAGCGACCCAAACAGCATGTTTATGGAAAAGCTCTCGATAGTGATAATAGAACACGATATATGCTAAGACGTACTTGTTTTGAGAAGCAGTTTTCATTCTAGGTTATTCCACTTGGAGAGCTCGGCTGGGGTCTAATCCACATCCGAATTGTGAGTTATTGTCTGTACGTTTTGAAAACTGGTCAGCAAAGCATACAAAAGGAACTTTTAAGAACAATGCCTTTAATACCTTTACAATCCTTGGTTATTTTCCTCTGGCTATATACACAATGTCTATTTTCACTCTATTCTAATTCTTTTCTCTTCATGCAGCCGTTTAATACCTTTTTAAAATCTCTGGCGGTTTTACAAACGGTGCTTTTAGTGTTTTCTCTTCAGTAATCATTTGTGATGTTATTAAATCCGTACACCTAGGAAGCATCACTCAAAACCTACTTCTTTCGGTATTTCTTCTTTCTTTAAGAAAAGTAGCTTTTCATATTAATTATACACGATACATGGATATCACCGAGATCTCAAGAGTAATTTCTGGTAAAAAACTAAAAGCGATCGAATAAAACCGACCCAAAGGTATAAAAGTTGACTTTTCGACTATGAATGAAACACACCCAAAGGTTAAACCACAAACCACTACTCATCTATTATTCAAAAAGTTCAGCCATTATCCAAATATACGTAAACTCGTCCTTTTGAGGTGCGACGTAAGTATTCCACTTGTCGTTCTAAAATTTCTTATATACAGAACCGTTTTAAAATCAGTTGCATCACAAAGCCCCTTAATTTGAAAATCAGACAAGATAGATTAAGACAAGTAAAGAAACCATACAAATTAGAAACTTGTGCGACCTACGGTGTGGCGGCATGTTTGACTATTAGTTATCATAGAACAAAATATTTAAACGAAATGTTTAATATAAAAAATTTCACTGATATCGTTTTATCAGTGACATTCTTACATTCTTGGATTTGTGGTAATTTCAAGAATCATTACATGTATATGCTTTTGTTATTTGACGAAATGTTCGTACATATTCAATCGGCATTTTGCAATTCCACATTACTGTACCAACAAATTCAGTTCATAAAAAGTTTCATGCAGCTAAGAAAGACACTAAAGCTTGTTCAAGGATTTTTTTGGTGGCATTTAAATCCAAATGAACTTTATGACAGTACCACCCAACAGTCAAACTGATTGATGGTGCTTAATTCTTAATTTATCTGCAGTTGCAATCTTGGACGTAACGTGACTCAATGAAGTTGTCCGTTTGAATACAATTTATACATGTTTACAAAATTATGACACGTACGGAAACATCTGCGCGATGCAATTTTGAGGTGTGTTCAGTTGTGAACGTGCAGAGCTTGAATTTAATAAGTTTTCCCGCCAACGGTTTGTTCAGCTTTTATGACATAGTATTCGCCCGAGTTATTTGGACTAAATAAGGATGCACCGTTTACAGAGAATAATTTTTACCCTGGGGGAGACTCACTTATATTTCGTCGGAAATAGAATCCCTAAAAGGTACCAGAATCTCGATTAGTGGGTCTGACCCCCCAAAAGTGTCAACCCTAAAAGGTACCACTTAATGAAAACAGCAAATATAAATCAACGGAGTCACGCGCAGATCCTGTTATTTCTTTGATCAATACCCTAATTGCTACCGCGACAACTCTAGCGGTGGTAATTTTAGGTTAAACTGCCCTTGGCAGTATCAATCAATCAATTTTACCCCATGAAAGCTACGACGAGCACCACCGTCATTTTGGTAGGAGAGTCTCCCCAGGGATTTTTACTCTGGGGGCAATTTTCATTATCTGGTTCAAAACAGGGTATCGGTTTGGACGTGTTTCGCCGGAAATGCTGAGCAGGTTTGATTACATACATACACTTTATTGAGCAAACCTGAACAGGGCTTTTCAGTATCAATAATCAATATTAAAATAAATTAAATAGATAACTAAATTAATTATTAAATTTAAAACAAAGAAACTATAAAAACTATGTACAACAATGACTAAATAGTAAATTCAAGTTTGTGTTAAGTTTACTCAGTGACAAGACATAACAGAACAAAATTATATTAATTTTTGTTATGTAATATCATGGATTACAGCAAAACGCGAAACCGAGCAAATAAATTGATAAAAAAATTAAAATATATTAAGAGAGGCCTCAGTTGATTTTCATGCGGGTCCTCTATCTAGGTCGAATTGGAATTTAGAAATGTTGGTTTTTGAGAAAGGCGGAAAATCGAAGAAACCGGAGAAAAACACTCGAAGGGCTCGATTACCAGCCGCTGTTCGGGAACCGGAGCCCGCGGACTCGAGAGAATAGCGAAAATCGAGCCTTGGGGAAAACCAACGACAAAATAAACACGCAAATGGCACCCGACCGGAATCGAACCCGGGACACCACGGCCCATGCCAATCCCTGGACTCCCAACGATTTTTAATGTATAGTTTGAATCAATTTGGAGCTCGTTATGGAAGAAGTTTACAAACAGTGTCGTCCCATCTTAGAGGTTAAATTATCATTTGTTGCATGGAAACCTTATTTACTACTGAGATCGATAAGTTTGAATTATAAATTGCCATGAGAAATAAAGAGCTCATAAAAGCACATAAGAGAATAGAGTCATTAGAAACTATTTGTTTATTCCAGTGTTCTTAAATCTCCATAAAACATGTTTCGGTGCGTTCATCTCGAGTACTGAGTGCCGTACAAATGTTTCTTGGCAGTTGTTTGATTAAGTTTGACAGCTTTATAACATCTTTTGGTACATAGCGAAAGTGGAACTTGACACTTAGGCAGATTAGGCTTCTTGCACGTTGACTAGCAACACCAGCTAAAACGAAAGCATTAAAAAAAGTTGTCAGGTGTAAATGATCAAGGTTTGCTTCAGATAGGTCCAATTCAAGTTACGCAACAAAGTGAATTCAACGTGCAAAATGTGCTTTGTTATATCCCGTACAGTTTTATTCCTTAATGGTCGTCGAATGGGGACACCACGCCCAAACTCATCTACAAAAATAAAGAAAGCAAAACAATCACTTAACAGCTTCCTAATTAGTACGAGCGTAAGACTAGATCTTGAATCATATTTGAATCACAATTACCCCCAATGAACTTTTGATTTCCTGACACACTGGTCAATCTTAGTGACTGATCGATCGACTGATTTTCTTCTAAAAACCGACCATGACTGACTGACTAATTGTCTGAATGACCAACTGTCTGGCTACCTGCCTGGCTGACTGACTGACCGCATGACAGCCTGACTGAATGACTGACAGATTAACTTTTGGCTGACTGACTAACTGCCTGACTATCTGACTAACTGACTGGCTGCCTACCTGTCTGACTGACCGCTTGACTACCTGACTGACTGCCTGTCTGCTGACGGATGACTGACTGGTTGACTGGTAGACAGAGGAAACTATTTACAGTTTTTCTCAGATTTTCTTAATACAGCACAATCATATGCCCAAAAGACCACGCACGGAAATCTGTTGATTACGTACATTACCATGATACGTCACAGAATTAGTTCCTGTCGTCTTTAGATACTGCCATCCGTTTGAGGAACTCGCTTTTCCTTAGCGCTGGAAGCCTAAAGCCGGTTATTCCTGGGTCTCCTGTGTATTGCATTTTCAATTAGAAAGATCAAAAGCATTAAAAGAATAAATTATTTTCCTACTCTTTTTCTGAAATTATCAAGTGGGAGATGCGGTAAGAAATGCTAAGACTCCAGCAAGGGAATCCATGATCCATCGATGGACGTGCGAATCGCACGATACTTATTGCAAAACTTGGAAGCAAAATTATAAAGGCGGAAATTGAGAGGTAAAATTCCCAAAACAATGAACTTCTAGTATAAATCTTAATCTCCAGAAGCTCTTAAGCTTAAAAATTGCCAAAATGTTCATATTCTTAGCCATTCTCTCGTTTTTCTGCAAACTTGATTTGAGACTTCTCTGAGACTTCTCTAATATTTCAGTATTCTATTACTCCTGGTAAATGTCACTAACTTACTTTCAGGACGATCGCAAGGCTCTTTATTTATACAGGTTCTGGTCTCCTGTGGACTGCCGACACAGTTTTCACCATACCCCTGGGGGCGGGGGTTAGTACAGTTTCTTGTCCTCGCTTGTGTTCCGACTCCGTTGCATACCGCGCTACACTTCGACCACAAACCCCAGCGAGAAAATCCGCCATCAGCGCCTACATACCAAGGACTCTATGTTAAACAGCTATACGAGGTTTTCAAGAAACTATCAGTTGATGATGATAATGATGATGATGATGATGACGATGATGATGATGATGATGATGATGATGTTAGAAAAGAAATGTTTGGTCTCATTATGTTTGGAATATTTTTCAATTAAAAATCATAATTAACTGGTTGGGGGTAATAACTTATCAGTTCCTTTTAATGTTCTCGATAAATCTGGCTAAGTTTTGAAACTTGTTCTTCTTCGGTGCAGATCATGATTGGGAGAGACTCCCTTAGCAGGAAAGGTCTAAAACCATAGATTACTTACTACATGTTTCGTTCAGTAGTTTAGAGAACAAGTCGGGCAAGCCGTTGATACTGTCCACCTGGTATACATTATCCTCGTTTCCAGTTATCTCTTCAAGCTCTTCTATGAAAATATTCCTTCCAATCCCAACAGCCACAATGCGAACATTCTTTTCCTGGCAAGAGAAAAGTGCGCGTATGCTAGAAGAGTTCTTGGCGAAAACTGCTGAATTTGTCGGCAAATGGAAAGGAGTTGACCTAAGGCCTAGAAAACTTCGGTCATTGCATGCTACTATAAACACCATAACTCAGCAAAATATTAAAATGTTGCAAAGCTTATGGGGAGCTCTTCGATAGAGCATGTGAATACTTGTGCCATGTTATATATTTATCAGTTACAAAAGACTCACTTGAGTAACTGAAAAAAGGCTATCTCGAGGAAAAGTAAACTATAAAAACAATATTTATGTGGTATATACCATTTACACTCACTGGTCTAGAGTCTCAATATCCTCGCGCGTGTTCAATTCTTTGAAGACCACGTAAGTAAAGGGTTTACGTATTTTTGGCCTAATGAGAGTAAGAAACAGCAAAAATGGTTCTTTCTTTTGCTGGAGTAATAAAGATCCCTTGTCATGAACCAAAACAAAACCTTATTTTTCCTTGTCTCCAACCACCTAAATCGATCTCAGACTTACCTTTAGAAGAGGAATGATTTCACTGTAGTTTCTCGAGTTCTTGTTTGTTCTTCCATCCGTGAGGAGAATCAAAACGTTGGGAAACATAGACCTGTCCCCTCCTTCCACAGTAAAGAGTTTTTCATTGGCAGCCTCCAAAGCACGGTCAATGAAGGTCCTGTATCCAAGTTGTTCAGGTATACTGTCTATCAGATGGCGCAAAGCTTCGTTACTGTAATAATCGCTGTTGCTAAACGTGTTTAAAACTTGAGCTTTATTAGCAAACAAAATGATCCCCGCGTGAGTAGCATTTGGACCAACATTCAAGGCGTCAACAAGCTCAAGGAGAAATCCTTTTAGCAAGCGAAAGTTGTCTATGCGTAGACTCGCTGTGCGGTCAACCAGAAAGGCGACATCAAGACCTGGTGAGTTCTCACAAGCGTTTGGTGCTGTAATATAAAATTCAAGAGATACATATCAGTTCTCAGTACCATGAATTTTCTTTGACTTTGAAGAATATGGTTAATATGGTTAGCGCGCTGGACTCCGGATCGCACAGTCCGGGTTCGAGCCCTGGCCTGAGGGGTGCTCTTGGGCCAGACACTTTACTCTCACAGTCCCTCTCTCCACCCATCGGGTGTATAAATTGATACCGGCGTATCAGGTAACCCTGAGATGCATCCCATCCTAGCTGCTTAATGCTACAGAAACCGAGATAAGCTCCGGCAGTATGGGCCTCTTGGCACGATCTCTTTAAATACCTTTGTTTATTTTTGGTCACTTAAACAGGGACGACGTCTGTTCCAGGTTGGGGCAAACTCAACTGACTCTTTTAATGTTTGATATCTAACGTTCAAGAAAAACCTCTGGTCGCAATGTGAGTATGGTGGTCTGATTGCCGAGCGCGTGACTTACCGAGTCGAGTGGTCTGGATTCGAGCCCTGGTCGAGGTCATTGTGTTGTCCTTTGGCCAAAAATGTTACTCTCACAGTGCCTCTCTTCAGCTTCGTTTCTATTGTTGAGTTTAAATTAAAATTACATTTTGAGGATAACCGTGTGTGAATTAACATCCCATCCGTGGGAGTAACGGAAACCAGAGATAAGAACCAGACTGAGCATGGGTTGCAAATTGCCATTTAGCTTTAGACAAAATTATACTGTTAAACTGTTATAAGAATGACACCTGGGTGGAGAAACACGCATGCGCAATGCGGGTAAAGTGCCCGGGCCACGGGCCGAAACCGGACCGCTCGATGTAGAACTCAGCGCACTACCCATTAGGCAACCGCGCCTAAATTGTCATATGAATAATAATCACTCACGGCAAATTACGCTAATGATGTCTCCCGTAGCATCGGTAAGGTTTACGTAATCATCTACATCAATGATATTTTCTCCGGCAATTTTGCTTAATACAGCTCTGTATTTATCCTTGGCTGCTAATCGACCAACAGCAATAACAACTATGCGAACACCTTTTTCCTGAAAAGAAAACAAGTCACATTCTTTTCACTACTTTCATGAGTACAGAAATTACTTGATTATTTCTTGGTGCGCTCAATCCTTTCGATGCACGAGCCCCAAGCTTTCATATGGAGATTCTTCGTCCTGAGGTCCACACCTTTGTCCGTTTATGAAGAGAATGACACCCCTTTTCACAACCCAACAGTAGAAATTCTGCTCATACATTGTGATGAATTTCAGTGTAACCGAAACGTTTCTATTCATTGTTCAAGATCAGTAGTTAACTCGGACAGCTGTAAACAGCTATTGTGTTTTGTACACTGTCAAGGTAAAAAAACGTGAACAAAGAAAACAGAATAAAGAGTGACTTAGTCAAGCTACAAACCATTCGAATTTCCCTCTCTTAGCTACACCAGAAGCTTATAGGTGAGTGTAGGCTTCTGGCTATACAAAATAACTGGTTTTCCCTTTTACTTTTAAAGGAAAATGCATGTCCTATCAACGTATAGACAAAAGACACTTCACTAGACCTCACCCTTAAGGAAATAACTGCTGGCATGAAATCGTTGGTTTCAGGATGCGACTTTCCATCCGTGTACAACACCATCACACTCGGTACTCCAGCCCGGTCACCATTCTCTTCAGTAAACATTTCCTCATTAGCTTTGATCAGCCCTTGGTCAAGTCTGGTTGGTTGGCTAAGTTTCTTGATACGGCTATCTATCAAAGCCACCATGTCTTTACTGCTGTGAAAAAAGTCGTTTTTGAACGAGTTGTGTATCTTGCTTTCCTTGGCGAAAGTCTCAAAGGAGATATGGGTCCCATCTTCTGAGATGTCAAATTCTTGGATAAGTTGTTCCAAGGACTTCTTTAAAAAGGGGACGTTCTTCTTTTCTTTACTTTTTGTCGTGTCGACAACCAAACCCAGGTCAAGTTTACACTTGGCAGAATCTAAAGATGGCGACAAGAGCACCTTATTGTAAAGATAATTATTTCGTACGAACTGAATTGCGCCCCTCCCCCCACCACTATCTTAGAGAGTGGTTGGTGATTGAAAAAATGAAACAATGGGCGAACCAACGAAAGAACCTAGTACGAACGAACGAATGGTTGAATGAATGTTACAGTCAGTAAATCGGCTGATCAACTGACCAACCGACCGACCGATCGATCGACCGACCGACCGACCGACCGACCGACCGACCGACCGACCGACCGACTGACTGATTGACCAACCGACCGACCGACTGATTGACTGATTGACCGACCGACCGACCAACGACTGACTGACTGACCAAGTGACCGATCGACTGACTGGCTTATACGGACTACCCAGTAAATGGCTTAGAAACTGGCTGTATGGATCATTATATCAAATTTGTTTCGTGAGAACATCGACGTCACTGTATAGAATATTTCTTACCAGACGCAGATATCAATGACAAATTGACCAGCAGGGCCAGCGCTACCATCCACAGCAAAAACATTGTGAACTGTCTGAAATTAAAATGACTTAAATCAGAAAAGGAAGGTGTATGGGGAACGAGGTTGTTGTATGGCCTTTGCATAGAAAATTATATTCATAGAGTAGGTGCGGTGCATTCTCTTTCTAATTGTTTTGAGAAGGCTCAAATAGCAAAATAAACTGAGGAACTCCTTTCTGTCAACGCCATCCCGTATGGCCCATTATAGTACCATATGTCTAATTAATTATCTATTTAATTTACGCTTTGAAATTCTCAGACTGGCTCGTCCCTAGTCTTCTCTTACCTTCCTTCGCGCCTTACAATTTTCTCATAAGCGGCCATCCAGTGTCTGCGTCCAGATAACTCCGTTTAATTTGTGTCAATACCACACAAATCCCTGTTAATTAACTAATTTGATTGGTTTTGAATCAGCTTTTAACAAAATTTTCTTAACCCGGCCTATATGTAATACAATATTCTCAGGGGGTATTATAGAATATTTCCACACACGTAACAAGCGGCCATATTGGATTGCTAAAACAAAAGATGATATTCTCATAACAATAGAGTACAATTCCCGGAGGATTGTTTTGAGACACCAATATGGCCGCCGTGAGGTCATGTGATTCCAATTTTTTCGTCTTTCTCAGAACTATCTTTGCACGTTGCAGAGTCTAGACACTGGATAGTTTATATACCCCCCGATTTGTAGAGTAGCTTTACAGCTAATTTCCCAAGCATTTCCAAACCTTGACATCACAACAGGCAAAGACCAGACAACAACACCGTGAACTCCGTGCCCTGCCCGCCTTTGTGGTACTAAGCGTGTGGGTTCTTCTAATTATTACAGTGAAGATGCAGGAGACGGGGCCTACGGTTTATCGGCCTTGTCCGAGAAGACTAGAACATCTAATCATCATCATCGCAAAGGCAGCACGTTCTCCTCAGTTATTCCTGAGTGTTGGTCCGGTCGGGGGTGGGGGGAGGGGGTTTAGAACCCGGGACCTCCACGTGGCAGTCCGGCGTAGTACCTACTGAGCTAACCGGTCGACGGTTTCACGCTAATTTGGCTCTTTTCCGGTGCTTTTGTACTTTGTCCTGTTGTCATTACAACAGGACAAAGTACATAATGTAAGTCATTAAGTTATTTTGTCAGTGTTGTGTCAGTGATGGGCTAATGTGGTTACTTTTATTTTAATTACCTCAAACACAAAACAGCTAGCATTTTAAAGGCGATTATATTTATATTTCCTTTCTTGCAAACCGCGTCAATTTAAAATGCGTTAACGATTTATTATTAATTTAGGGAATAAATAAAACCCTGAATGTAGGCATCGGAGACTGAGCTAATTAGTCCAAACAGCCTTCTCTGTCCGGCCTATTTTTGACTTGTGAATGTATAAGCACTGCACGGAACGGCTCGAATTCGCATTAAATGCGCGCTAAAACAAAATAGTTGAGTCATCGGCTATTCAAATTCTTTTCGCGACAATGTACGATAATTCTATCACACTAATAAGACTACATGTGGCAATTAACAAACACAAGAATTTGAAAAACGAACAGCTTGGTGCTCTGCATGCGAAACGTAGAAAAACTAACAAAACGGGCCCCAGTTCTATCTTCTGCGTTCCTTTTATCAGTTATAAAAATGATCAGACGAGTCTGTTTTCACTTTTACAAATAAATTCTTTTGTTATAAAGTACTTGCCGTAATAAAAAGTTTTTTCCGCTTTCTCTTATTCCCGGCCATAGCATTGTTCAAAGGTGAAAAGCCGGTGAAGTTTTCTCTTTCTTAAACAAAGTAGGTCTTTAATCCGGATAGTTAATTATCGTTAATGGAAAGAAAATTACGTCATACTTAACTCCGCTAAGCCAAAGAATGGAATCCCCAACTAAAGGTGGTTTTCACACACGTGATAAGGCGACCATATTGGTGGACTAAACAATACAAAATTGTTGCGCAAAATTTGCATAAAAATAGAGTTTAGTTCCCAAAGGAGAGAAGTCTATTGTTCTAGTCCACCAACAAGGCCGTCGTGACGTCACGTGAAAACGATCTATATACTTTTTGTCCAAACCAATCAGGTTCCTCGAGGGATCAATATAAGCCATTTTCAACGAGACGCCCTGTCTTTGAGATAACACTGAACATTGCCTTGCAAGACTTTTCCTATCATCAAGGAAAATCGATTGCTTTGAGGCACGATGGCATTAAATCGGCCCTCTAGTCCACTAAGAAAAAAACTTATCGGAAGTGATAACCACTACAAAACATAACATATCAAGTCACACCGACATCTCTGTGAAATATATTAGCTGTTATTTCTATCAAGATCAGACTGCCATTTATGATTTACCACTGCCCTGCCATTAGAACAGCTAGTCATGATAACAAAATGAATAAGAGTAGTTTAAACTACACTTCTGGATACCTGTCCAGGGCAGCTACAAGTAACTTACCGTACTCAAATCAGACTCCAAAAGGGTGCCTCTTTGATAAGCTGTGCTCCGAGCGATCTTGTTCAACAAATGACGCTAACAGTGCTTTCGGTTTTTCAAAAAGGACTTATATGTGTGTCTGTCCCTTTAATATAACTAGTCACTCGCATCAACCAATCGCATTTCGAGAAAGCGTTTGATTGACAGACTAAACCAACCCTCATTTTTTCGCCCCAGGTTTTCACCAAAATCGATCCTTGTCTGAAAATCTGCTGTAGAATTAACAAAAACAGGTACCGATACTCAATAGTTAATAAATTTCTAGTCATTCTTCATAACTAAAGCCGACCTCCTATTGTGAGAAGGGTTAAGAGCTGGATGTTTGGCCGAAATCAAACAAATCGGAACTGCCCTACTGAAAGCGAGAATGTAAAAGATTGAAATAAAGTGTCCAAAAAATGAGCTATTGTTCACAAAAATTAACGGGAATATTTAATTAACATTCGCGTTAATTTGTAATGTGTTAATCTATTATCAAAAAAGTATTTCAAAGAGTAAGAAGACACCCCATATTTGTAACATTTTTTAATTCAGTTTTAATTATTTCCGAGGCTTTATTCAGAAATTATTTAGCAACTATTAGCCTAACAATGACTGCATTTTAACGTCTTTGCGTGTGCGAGGAATGTTATGCATATCTCTTCGTCACTTCTTATTGCAACTAAGAACATTAGCTCTATTGATATATAAAGTGAAAGCAGTAGCAAAATTTGCCGGGAACTTTGGAAAAAGACATTTTTTTCTTGCTTGTTTGTTTTCTTTGAGTGCTTCTTTTCTGGATAAAATATATTAAACCAGCAAAAATCTTCAATTTCCCAATGCTATATGCAATTTTACTCCTGGTGAGCATTCCAGCTACATTTTAACTTCTAAATGACTTCATTGACTTAACTCTTCGAGCTCCAATGCCAACATGTGAATTCTTCTCAATAGTGAGCCACGCATTTTTGTATGGTAATAGTTGGAAGCTAGGAAGTTCTCTGTAAATCAGAGCATCGTCTTCAAAATAATCGTTCTCGTTTCAATCTTTTAACGTGGTGTCGCCTTGGTATTATTTGAGAAGAAATTAGATGTAGACAGTTTTCACGGCTCTTGGAATTCGTAAGCCATATGCTACAATTATTTGCTTTGCTTCTCAGCCCTGAGCCAATCTGCTCCATAAATTCTTCTGAAAAAGTGGACTGTCACTAGCAAAATGTAATTATTAAATTGTGTTTTAAGTATTTCAACATTGGAATTTCAGTTAATTTTTGGCACAAAGTTTTATCTACAAATAATGTTGGATTCTATATATTTAGCGAGGGCGCTATGTTGATGACTGAGCCAACTAGAGTACAGGCTCCCGGTATTGGCCTGTTAAAGCGTTTTATGTCTCCAAGCTTCACTCCTTTTTCTTGGGCGCCATACTGGACCTCAAGGGAACTACAACTTGGATCCAGACATTAGAGCGACTCAACATAGTGTTCCATATTTGGCATTCGTCTTCGGTTGCGTCATCCCACTCGTTGGAGCTTGTACCCAGGCCTAACCGTACACCGCCAAGAAACTCGTCACTTGAAGCACGATCGAAGTCGTAGATTGTTATTTCCAAAACTTTCTCCTTCAGATCGTCGGCAGAAAGTTCGTCGTAAGAAAACTTGTGGTCGAAAGTAGGGTTCAGGGTTCTTTTGATGATCGGTGACTTGTGTTTGAATTTGCCTTTCTTGTCTGGTAATAGAAGACTGTGATGGAAGTGAAAGGAGAAATGTCAAATGAAAGTTCAAAAGAAAAGTTCGCATTTGAAAGACTAGAGGTTAGACTGTGTAAAAGCGAAAACAGCCGGGCACTTCTGTGGGTGTTTTTAATTAAACAATTAGTATTCCACACGGCCTTAATAATTGGATATGGTTGTAGCCAACTCGATTCTGCATACCTCGTTGGCTATCTACCATCCCAAATCCAACGAGCGCTCGTGGAATAATTGTCAGGCTGAATCGTTAAACAGCAACTGTATGTTGTATTAGGCTCTTTAATTTTTTAACTTAACCTTACCATTTACAATAAGGATCCGACATTCCATCAGCGTCCATTCCTGGCAGATTTCTGGCCTCTAAGAGATGCACATGTAGTTCACCTTTGTGCCTTCCCTTCTTTTTCACTTTGTCAGCGGTAACATACTTCAAAGCCAAAACTAATTCACACGGAACTGAAGGCAGACCGTCTGTTTCGTCAGTCTGTTGACAGGAAAAGATATAAAAAAGTGATTTAGCTTCTTATTATTCGTACATTTTTTTTATTTCTTCAAAGATAATTATGATCACGGTAAGTAATATTTCAAAGTTATTCAAACGCAACATACAGTGTTTCAGATCGAGAAGTTAAGCTATACAGTTGAAAATACGAAGCATGGAGCAATAATATTTCTTGACGAACTTCTAAGTGTTTGCAAATAATATATGTCTTCTCAATCCGAGCAAGACATGAGGAGAAAATGTTGAAACAAAATCGTAAAACTCTATGGTAATTATAAAAGAACACACTTCAAACGCCGCCACGGTTGTTTTTGTTCCAACTTGATGAATTATCAATAAGTTTGAAAAATGTTATGCTAAGGACGCCCACACTGCTTGCTCGGTGAAGGATAAAAGAAGGCAGAGGACACCTTATGTTCACATACATGTACAGGATGCTACTCTGCGCAAGAAACCCTTTTCAACTTATCACGTGATATCTTCGATTGCGTAACATAATTCTCCTTACTCATCACTGCAAGTTCTTTTCATGCCAGTTATGAGAATTTGGACGTGTATCTAGACAACATCCGGCAGCTAGTTGATAATGCATCTATTTTGTAAAGAGAAATTATGCCTTGATCATATGGATTTACCTTATCTGCTAAGTTGTACCATTTAGCTACGGGTTGTTCCAGTGAGTTCCCAGCTTCCACAAAGTTGTTCATTGGAATTTTAACTTCGCCCAGGAAATAGTTTCGTCCAATGGACTTGTGCCAGACACTCAGAAATAACGTCCGCGTCAACAATTCGTCATAGCCCATAAAGTACTAATAGAAAAATAATTAGCTTGAATCGAGAATCGAGAATCGCAGTTAAAATATTACCTATTAATATTACCCAGGACAGTAAAATATAATGCACTGCGCAAAATTCTAAAATAGATACGGCAGTGTCGGATCCAGACTTCTTTCTAAGGTGGGGGCCCGAAGGGCCCAAGGAATTTTCGGCCCTTCGAGCCTTAACATTTTCGTCCATAAGGGGGTTGGGGGCCTCCTCTAGATCCGTCACTGCCAAAATAGTGCCTCATTGAATATGTTAAAGTAGCTACGTCAAGGTTTGTGCACTTTGAAAAATTAGCCATTTGCAATCCGTCTCAATCTCCATCCCTAACCATTCTTGTTCCTGCTTGGTTTAGTATCACCTGTTTGATATTTTTCTACCTTAGTAAACTATTGACAATTTATTTATTTTCCTATTTTAAGACGCTGATGAAGAGTACGACGAGGACAATGAAGACAACGATGACGATGATGTTCAATGAATCACAAGATGGTAATAGGATTACTTATATGGACCTGTTATTTTACCTCTAAAACTTCATCAAAATTGGGATTTAAAGTATCCTTTTTAGGTTTCGTTTTGCGCTTGCTTCGTCTGTCTGGCAGAAGATACGACTTGACATAACTGGAAATAAAATAGAAGCAGACATGTAATAACGACACGTAAGCTAAAGAAAAACCTCATGGCTTAAATTCTTAAAATTTGTGAGTTATGTATCTTGTTCCTCCTGGATTTATTATCTCACAGGACATTTCCTGAAACGAACTAGCCATACTCACGGGTCTGAAGAGCTTTTCTTTGCATCAGCGCAGGCCAGGTTATTAGCGCTATGAACATGGACTTCAAATTTTTTCGAAGGCATCTCATACCGCAGGCTCACAAACATTTCCCCCGTCACTGGAACGTAGCTGTAATGCTCCTCCCCAGGGTCACTCAACAAACTTTCGTTGCTTCCCTGAAAATGCAAGTAAAGACTTGCGTTACGATAATGCACATGCTGAAAGGTCCCAACAGAAATTGACTCGGAAAAGACTCGGCACAGCGTGCCGCCGCGAACCGCGGCGGGGTTTTAAAGTTTTGTTAGAGGTCGCGTACTTTTTAACTGTACTTTTTAAAACCGACTACCTCTTGAACGATGGATGGCGGGGAATCATTTTATAAAGGTAACCTTACCTTGGAGGCCTCGGCTTTAGTCACTTGCAGCGCTCCGGGTCGAATGGTAGGAGGTTCTGTCGAGTCGGGAGACTGCTGAAAATTCAGGTCACGGGAGATAAGTAAATTGAAATATGCCCGTACACTACGCTGAACTACACTACCGCCACTCGAGAAGGAATCCAGTCTCAACAACTCACCATGCCACGGGTTGTTGGCAACCAAAAAATTAAATTGACGTTTAAACAAAATTATCGCGCTCCGAGATGCTTTGTAGATTCCTTTTAACTATGCAAGCTGTACCTGGACATAATGATCATAGCTCGGTCGCAAAAAATGGGGATAACTTTCGTGTTACTTATTATGACTTTAAACCAAAATTAGGGGTGTTAGCAGGTTCTAGCGTTGCTGCGGTATCCAAAAATGTCACCAACCGCAATCGACTGTAAAAATATTAGGGTACTCTAGTGCTATAACTCACTGTGTAGCCAGCTTCCAAAGCTAATTCTGCCAGTGTCTTTCTTCTTGTTTCTTTCTTGACGCCCCTCTTGGCTTCTTCTATCCTTTTACGCTCCAGACTCGGAGACCACTGAGGGCCTCGTCCCGTTCTGATGACGTCTGGGTTGGACCCTTTCCTAGCGGTATCTAGCAGGCACAAAGAAATGACAAACATATAGGCATGCTGGAGCCATGTTGGAGGCTGCGTGGCCAGTGGTTAGGGCGCTGGACGACCTGGATTCGACTCCTCTTATTAAGTGTAATTCCAACCTCGTGCATGAAAAATAAGTGCTGAATAGTGACTACCAGTCCTAAGTTCAAATCCTCAACGTTTTGTAAATGGAAAACTAATCAGATCAGCCTCCTTTTAGTTGGGGTTTTGAACGCGCTTATGTTTATTTGCTATATTTGTTTTCTTTTATTTATTCAAAGGCCACATTGTAAACTACTGGAATACCAGTAATTGTGTCAACCATACAAAGACATTTTTCTTCCTGGCTGAGGCCGTTGGAGCTGGGCTAGAGCTCGATCAAATGTAAATGTCTCGTCTCAGTCTTTTTGGGCGAATTCGAGTTTTGAAAACCTGCGGGAACTCCGTTCCAAATAGGTTTCGATCACAAGTTATCTGTAAAACAGCAAATAGAATAACTTTTATAAAGTTGACAAAACTTGCAAGACTTACTTGCTCCTTGTGAGCCGCGATTCTTCAAATCGGCAATGGCTAGCTCTTCATTAATGGGTCGTGGAGCTGACACTGCAAAGTCACTATGGCGACGTTTAATCAGTGCTGCTTCGGGCAGTAACGCAGTCTTCTTTATGGCCTTATTAATGTTATGATCCGTGTGTCTCCTTTGAGACTGGGGAGGACCTTTTGGTGGGGGTTCCTTGCTGTCTTCCTTGGCAACCGATGACAACGTCAGAGCCTGGTCTACCTTAATTTCTGGCGGACTAGCAATCGTGAATTGCATGGCGAACGCGCCGATGGACTTTAGAACTGGCTGCATACTGGGACCTGAATCTTCATGCTCATCTTCGTCGTCCTGTGTTGTTTCTTCCTCTGCAGCGCTTACACCACTTCCGTCCACGAGACTAACAGAAATTCCAGAATCATCTCCAGGTTTCTTTTCGTCCATAACGTCACGGTCTCCTTCGCTATCTATCGACTCGAGCGTGGTGTCCATTGTTGTAGTCGAATCTGTTGAGGTGTTTTTAGGTTCCGGCTGTTTTTCTTCCTCCTCAAAGGCAAGATTTTCGTGCGATGAAACTAAAGGTACTTCTTCGGGAGTTTGTAATTTATCGGAAACCCCGTCAGCCTCTGACTTAGCTTCTGATTTCGTTTCACTTGGATTGTGGTCGAATAGCTTAGGTAAGCTTAAATTCCTGTAAAATAAGTTAAAAAACGCGTGAAATGCATGCGATTGGAAATTACAATTCCAGCGCATTTTGAATTTTACAGTTATGGCGGTACGCGACATAAACTTTTGATCAGGATTTTCAGCCATTTGAGAAGTAAAAGCATTAGGAAAAGTGTTTATGCAAATGTTTTTATGTTCAGTACAGTTATGATCAGTCGCTTGGATAACCAAAGTAAGTTCCAGATGTTTAAAGCATTTCCCAGCCACCATGATTTCATACGGGGGGGGACTGGTAACGAAATCCGTATATTATGGGATTATTCAACCAAGACCCCCATAGTAAGAAAATGCACACCGAGAATTACAAAATCCGTAAGTTTGGTGTTAATCAGGCCAAAAACTTGAAAATTTACTAAGAAATATATGGATTGCCGGGCACTTTGTCCGAACTCTATATATTTCTTAGTAAATTTTGGAGTTTTTGGTTGGCTGTATCTCGTTCAATATTAGACCGATAAGCACCAAACTTGAGGATCTTGTAAAGCTCGGTGTGCTCTTTCTGAGTAGGTGGGTCATGTTTTGAATAATCCCATAATATACGGACTCGGACCCAGTCCCCCCGGTATGCAATCAGGCAATTATTGGTGTACCTAAGTTGCACACCAACATGGCGGCTCCATACTGGGCTCTATAAATTTGTGCGCAACATTTCGACGAATATCTGAAGTTTGGAATAACGCACGGACCTAAAACTTGGAGAGGTGACTTCTTTTATTATCTTCTATAATATCGCAATTTCTTGACTTCATCCACCAATGGTTTTCGATTTAATTTTCTATTGCATGACAGTGCAACCCAAGAATTGCTTTGGACACTCTACACACGGATGCCATTAATGGGTCCATCCTCTCGCTAATTGATCACGAAAAAACTTAGAAGTCAATCAAAACGTGCTCATAGTCAAGCACTTTGGTCACTGTTTTAAAAATATTTATCTCATACAATGACCCTATTGAATAAAGTTGTCAATATGTTTTTCGTTTTTAATACAGTTCTTGAGAATTTTCCAACAATTTGAAATCGACACATCACTCAAATTCGTATTTTTACCTTCGTAATCGCTAAATTGTTCGTTCACATATTTCATGATTTCATTCTTTTTGCCACCTACATGATCATGTCCGTCTGTAATATTTATTCAGTTGTTTTCTTGTTTTTTTTTTTAATTTTCCTCATTTAAAAAATATAAAAGTAAAAAAAAAGTACAGTGGAATTGGGGAAACGCCAACAAAATTGTTGTTGCTGCTGAATTTCCGGAAACAGAAAGTTAAATTATTGCTGATGCCTCATCTTCTACTAACCCCGAGGAAGACATTCAATAATGAATGTCGAGGCCAAACTATCAGCGAGCGCCTCAAGCTACTTATCAAACAACTACAAATATAAATTTGTACAAATATTATCACTGCTGGCGCATCGCCGTAACCTGTCGCGAGTATGATAAACCGAGGTACTTTCGTCAGTCAGTTTTTCGTGATCCCAGCCAGTTGTGTTTATGTAGTCATCATAAGCACCCTAAATACCCTACGAAGATAATTTAACAATGGAAATTGCCTCAGTTATTTTTTTTTTGGCAACGGTTCTGGTCCCTCGGATATTTTTAACGGAGGATGACCGGCCGGCGACTATTCAAAAGGCGGAAAATTCGCAGTCACTGTAAGTGAAAATCCTGCACGCTTACTACTTGTACCACTGAAAGTACCATGTTCACAGTCACTCGAAGACATTACACCCCTTAACGAGCAAATAATTAGAAACTGTGGATTGCAAATTACGAATAAAATAAACTGGTACTGTGGTAGGCTGTTGTAACTTGTCTTGAATTTGAAAAATAGCCTTAAATCGTTGCCAATCTGAAGAACGACTTTTTCGCACTTTATTACACCCCAAATAAGCTTATCAACAGTGGATTTGCCGTTCGAGCCAAAGTTAGGTCCAAAAAAAGTAATAAACGTCCTTGAATTTGATGTTGCCAGCCAGGTTTTTCAGTTTACATGAGGCTTCTTGCAACTCCCTTTCTAATCGATTGTCTTGCAACCAAATAGTTTCCAACCGTGTTTGTGGAATTTGGGTGCAACGATAAAAGAGGACAAATAGGACGTCGGCTAAATTATTCTCCAGTATAAATGAATGGCAGCTGTTTAAATAAATTGTGATAAAAATTACAAATTGTCATCGTGCGGTCTTTCGGAAGTCGAATAACTAAAATAAAATAACTAAAAATACATAGGATGAAAAGGGTCTTTGTGCAATTTCTGTTGCAGTCCTAAAACATTGCAATGTTTTATTCCATCAGTCAAACTGAAATATTTGCAGTGTTTTAGAATTCGAAACACTGTTATTTTTTATGCAACTGATGCTCTTTCTTCTATCTTTGTGTTAGCACGCAATTATTTAATTGTTCTATCGCCGACGACATTTTGCAACTACAATTGCTCGGCTTAAACAGCTAGCTGCTCCAGGTAAAAAATAAAAATGGTTTTTCTTCGACGCAAGCAGATTTTCCTTTTATAGGTCCATATGCACTAGACACAAAATAAGGTATAGAAAAATAAAACTTTTTAGTTAATTTATTCTACATAGATATGCAGCTCGCAGTACACATTTTGTTTGATTCCTACTGTCACAAATAAACTCGCTTATACCACACGAAAACCGTCAGTCGCTCCGTAAAAAGAATAGTGGTGATAATTGATAATAATAAACAAGAACCTTCAATAGGCTTTCCTCTAGCTATAATACTTTTTGGGATGCTCGTTTTCCAGCGATCATACCTAAAACACAATATTCTGTGAATTATGTCGCCTACTCTTCGCCGCATAAATTTACGTTCTCGGCTGACTTTTGATTTAAAATTTACAATAGAATAACGGTTCTAAACTTCGGTCTGAGAGCATTATCAGCCTTTCACAATTTCAAAGTTTTAAAATAGCGATAAGTTCTTTATATGCTATGGTCTTCTCGCATCAGCATAAAAAAATGATTTATTACTGAGCATTTTGACGCCAGGAAATTTACGTAACGATAAGACAGAGCAGGTTTAGACAATTTTGAAAGCCGAGTCTGAATAGATATCATTGCCACGGAAGTTAATCTCTTTCTTTGATTAATCCAGAGAAAAAAAGACGAAAAATTAGAACGGACAGCAATAACAAAATAGCAAATTTACGACTGCATTAATAATCCTATAATATAAATGCAACTTACGGTAACAGGCGACTGAAATGATCCATATTTCGAAGTACTTCCGGGAAACAAGCTTCAAACCCGCTTCGAATTGGAATTCGAATAACACGTTTATAGGAAACTCGTGCAAAATGTAAAATGAAGAAATTTAGCGACCAAAATGAACGGTCATTGAACACCAAATGAATCACCGTAATTTTCGCATATTGCAACAGGCCTTCCTCATGAATAAACAAGTATTCCAGTGGAACAAAAAAACCCACGTCAAAATTTGAATTTTGCACCAATCAAATTTTAATATGCCTGCAATTTCTGAAGGAGTTACACGTTGCCAAGAAACCGATTGGCTATCCACGTTTTTCTCGGCATGATGTAACGCAGCCACCATACGTTATGTCCCAAAAAGGGGCGATATTCTTTCATATAAAGTACAACTTTTAAAACACTTCTTCACGGCTGTATAACAATTATGACTTTGGTGTTGTGGAGAAAAGTCCTGAAACTGTTATTTCTCGTTTTTGTTTATATCGATTTTGACATTAAAAGCATGCGGCCACGCTACGTTGTAGACAAGTGTGGTAGGTAATGCAGAATCATCTATAGATCGGCATTGCTTATTGGTTTACTGGTTCATCTAGATGATTATAAAGCCACGCTTTCATTGTTATGATAATCATTTCAGGGTAATGAGTTCGAAATTAGTGACCATGAAGATATTTTGCCAACTCACTTTAGAAAGAAAGAACGTCTTTTAATTATAAAATAATGTTATTTACGTAAGAACTAAGGATAACGAGCTTACTTCTTTTACAAAGGATTGTTATTTGGATATGGTTGGATTTATAAAAGGAAAAAATGTCAGAATTGATTTGAGTTGATCATAATGTTATTTAGAAAAAGGTGTCACTTGAATTAACAGCAGAAAATATAATTTTATTAACTATAGGATCCTGCATGCATATCAATTACTGGCAGACATGCTTTAATTTGAAATTACTAAAGTCGAATTTAATATTTACTTTACCCTAAAGGCAATTCTGAGAACAATACAGAACGAGTCAACTTGAAGTATCTAAGAACGCCGTACTGACAGAAACAAATTAAAGCACGAAAAGAAATACACGAACAGAGTTTTCATGTTTTTAACAGCCAAAATTTAGCTATCTGAGTAAAACAAGCACAAAAGGACCACACACTGTTCTTTTGGTAATCATCGTGATAAAATATTACTACATATATCTAGTACATGACGGGCCACCAAACCGGATTTTTGTTTCGGTTGATAGATAAGTGATAGGTTAGAAGGCAAAAATTAATTTGAAGACCGTGAATCAAAATTGAAACGAAAATAAATATTCAGTCGTTCGTAGCCCAAAAATATGAAATAGAGAAGAAAAAGCAGTACGTTAATACAGAACGATGTCATCTGTCAAGTATTCATGAAGCTTTTAACTTAAAAATAATTATGTTTTAAGAGTAAACTCAGAAAATGTAAACTTCCTGCAAGTTAAAAAATATGTTTTAGAGTGAAATCAATAGGGCTTTTTTATAGAAAATGTAAACTTCCTGTGCGCGCTCAAGGAAAACTTATTGCCTGTTCGTCTTAAAAGTTGTGTTTATTGACTGGACATCTAGTGTCAATAAATAGAATAAATTGCGTTGGCAGCGTTCAGTTCCGAGCTGTGTTTATATATAAAGGGTATAAACTAAACTTGTCTTAAGCTTGCGGCTAAGTGTCTGTTTTCAGCTCTCTATATATAATTCAGTGGCATTGCAGCTGGTCATGTCGGACTCGAATTGACCTGCAGCGCTCAGGCAGTTCTATTTTTAATATCTGTATATTTGATTCTAAATTGAACTTCCACAACGCTAAAAGCAATGTCAAACAAAATTAACGCGAAAAATACTCGTGTCAATTAGCTGGACGGCTTTTAATATATTTACTCCAAGCACTGCCAAATTATATTGACAATATCACGAGACTGGATCTCGCGATTTTCCAAGGAAAGGGTTGCATCAAGTTAGAGTTGCTCTAATATTCAGACGGTTGAAATGTATGTATGAGGTGGTGTACGCCGTAAAAAGTTCCATTAAAACTTCCCCCACCCAAACACTACCCTTCTTGTCTGGTGGGAATGCACTGGACTACGAGTAGTCGGTTTTTTTTCCTGACATCCCCCCACCACGATCGCTCGTCGCACACTAGGAAAAGAAAGAGACTGCTTGCAGTCTAGGAATGCACCTGAATTTGAATGAACAAAATATTCTCATGCAAAACGACGGAAAATGACGTTCAAGGTGCAATCTGGCCTAAAGGGACACTATCACGAGTGTAACGTCAAAAATTCAACGGCCTAAAAACGTGTTTACACCAATGGAAACAGTGATCAAGTTTTGTTAAAATTACTATGCCGGTGCACTGAATCTAAATATGGAGTTATATAAGAGACCTGGCCTGGCCATTCTAACACCCAGTTGTCAGTCAACAGCTAATAAACAACCCGCGCTTTTTCACAACAGTTACTGTGAAAATGCGCTTCACTTTTGCTGGAAAACATTACTAAGTTATATCTTATTTTAGTCCAGGGTATCTTTTGGTTTCATGACATTTTGAGGTTTGTTTAGTTTGCAGGGCGCTTGACTCCACAACACGAGATGAATGCGAGTGCAAATTTACTCTACTTGCACAAATCCCATAATACACCTCTTTTACCTCCCAAACTTTTGCATAGTCATTGTTTACAATTTCTCCTGGGAGATGAAGATGTCTCAAGGGAAATCTAAAACAATGCCTATGCAAATTTTTTGGGGGGTAGAAGCGGTGTATTATGGTATTGTGCAAGTAAAGAATGGAGTATTTTCACACACGTGACAAGCGGCCATATTGGATTGCTGAAACAAAAGATGATATTTTCATAACAATAGAGTTTAATTCCCGGAGGATTGATTTGGGAGACCAATATATATGGCCACCGTTTCTTTGTTTTGGGACATCAATATGGCAGCCGTGACGTCATGTGAAAACACTGTAAAATAGCCATTGCGCGTAACAAATTGTAACCTCCCAAATGAATCATCGCAGGCATGATCTGAATTGGGTAGCAACAAGGAGGTAAACACGTTAGCCGAATAGGTCGATTCCATAACTAATATTATGATTGATAACTTGTTGTTTTAAAATTAAATGAACTTAAAATGGCATCTCCTTTTATTTATTATTTATGGAAAACGTACAAACATAATTATTTACTTGAGTTCATGACAGAAAAACAAAACCAATCGTGAAGAATGCTAAGGTTTTGGTTGTTAGAAGATTAGAAAAATGAACTTAATACCACTATCATATTTTCTTTTTAATTTATAGGTAACATACATCTTAGCATATTTATAGTTTTACTTTATTATATGACCGGAGGGAATTAAGGGGTATGTTCACATTATCAATATATTAAACGCTATATCTCGCATTTCTTACGATTTATTTAAACTATACTTAACATACGGCTTATATCCACATGACAGTGACCAACTCGAAAGCTCATTCGCTACTTTGGTCACTGTACACTATTATTGTCTCGACTAGTTAATTTCTATGAGTCAGAGTGTACTTTTATTTTTCTGTAATAATTTTATAATTATTGTATGTTTAGGTTTCTGTAAACAGTGTGCAATAAACTTGAACTTAAACGGGGCAGAATGGAATGATTTCGTACCCAGTTAATGTTACACTACTTTGAACTAGGGATCAAATGACAAGTGTCATACTTCAGTTACACATGTTCATTATTGTCAGGGATTAGCATTTTAGGTCCGCATGTTGGTACTACTTGCACAAATCCCATAACACACCTCTTTTACCCCCAAAATTTTGCATAATCATTGTTTGCAATTTCTCCTGGTACATGAAGATGTCCCAAGGGAAATCTAAAACAATGCCTATGCAAATTTTTTTGGGGGTAGAAGCGGTGTATTATGGGATTGTGCAAGTAGATAATAGGCCATTTCCGAGTTCCCTTGAGCCTCTACTTCAAAGCGAGTCTAAGTACGAAAGTTTTGTGATGGTAATTAGTTTTGCTTTCCATATTTTCATTACAAAGACTTTGCACTTAGACTCGCCTTGAAATGGAGGCACAAGCAAACTCGGAAATGGCCTATTTGGACGCAAGTGTCTTGTGACGATTTATATTTATACTTGTTGGTGTAATACCTGTGCAGATGTAGATATTCACGGTTTGGATTTAATATGTTTGATAATAGTGCTTTTTAGATTGATTTATTTACAGTGTAAGAGTACCTTTGTTTGGATTTTACATGTTTACATGTGAAAACATTACGGCATTTAAGGCATGACATGGGTAGAGTACAATGTAAATTGGTCAGTTAAAACAAATTTATATTGGGGTGGTATTCATTACATGAATAATTTAAATAATTTAACGACAATTATTATATATTCATGACCACGGCATTTTATATTTAACCTAGCATTACGTTACATTACATTACTGTCAATTTATTTTTAACGTTGGATGGTTTAAAATGCATTGTCAACAACGTATGAATTCATGTGCAGTGAAAAAAAAGGAAAGGCTAGAGAAGAGAGATCAATACCTTACATCATGGCGCACAAACAACGGCACTTTTGGTGAAGCCATCTTTTTCTCAATATGCGCAACTTAACAGTCTGTTTAAACCTTCCCTTCTGATGCTACTCAGCAGGGAAGCAAGCAGAAACAAGTTTGTTTTGGAAAAGTGAACCAGGTGTGGTGTTCATTTACCAAAGCGACTTTCATTCAAGTGTGGTGCAGTGAAAAAGGAAAGGTTAGAGAAGAGAGATCAAAACCTTACATTATGGCCCTCGCATGGACTCACCGTCCGCACCATGATGTCAGGATTGTAACAACAGAGAAAATTAGCACAATCATCAAGATTAATGTATTTTAATGTCAAGAAATACACTTAAATAACTTACAAAACACCACTAAGGGATAAGCCTTACAAAACACGTTAGTATCAACCAAAGTACTAATTGAACAGAAAATTATAGTGTAGTTAATGATAATAGCTCACTTTACATGAACATATTAACGTCAAAAGTAGTGGTAGTAACGTTAAATGGGCGCATTAATGCTACAATAGTCAATAGGCCTTAGCAAAACCGCTAGCAGACCCCTCTTAACTGTTTGTTTGGATTCCAAAAGACTTAGAACACTGTTCATAATGCATCGAGTGCTTTCTTACTGTCAATCATGGCAACCAAACTCCAAGCGTGATTTTAGTCAACTTTCCCGCGTTTGCCACCCGTTGAAAGTCTTATTTCGCGTTCGTTTTCACGTTGGCTGTACAGAGTGATCGCTTGGGATTACCACATTGGCTTTTGTGTATTGGTATTTATTTTGGCTTAAGAATTACGACAGCCTTCGTGATAAATATTTGCCACAGAAACAAGAATTCAGAGAAGTGACATTCCCGAGAATTCAAGGGTGGCTTACGTGTAATTTTTACTTGTAACTTATAAATATATCGACTTCAAGTCCTTGAAAATTCAATGGCTATATTCAAAAAATACAAATACGCCTTAGACGTATACAAGGGTAAATTACAAAAATATTTAGCACTCATAACAAATTGCTTTAGGACATACAAATCTATCAAATTGCTTTACAAAAATATTATCAATAACTTAATAAATTTACGTTAACAAATTGCCTTGGAAGAATCCTGTTTAAGATCTCCGTATCGTATTTAATTAACCGCATCGCGAAAGACAATGTTTTAAGTCCATAGTACTTTGAATTGGAGATTACAAAATTTAACTTAGTTGACGCATTTAAATTTAAATTTCTTGGGAACGACGGCTTTGTCATTAGACGCTGTTCAGTTGTAGTTTAGTCAGTTATGGGTGTTTACTTTGCTATATATTTGAGAGGAGAATAAAAACATCTTGACATCCCACTGATCCTCGATGATAGTTTTAAAACTTGACAGTGAGGTTGGTTCTTGATGCTTTTTTTTTCTTGTCACATTACGCCATTGCTAGCTGATAAACACACACCACACATGCTTACTCCATTTGGCTATCCATGCTGGATCGCAGGTTCATTGTATGCTCGTGCCATTGGTTGTGTTTCTCAAGCATCAGCTGCCACGCCTGTATTTCCAGTCCCTCCGAGTCATCCCAAGGCTCGGTCTTATTTCCCAGGCCCAGACGCAAGCCTCCGAGAAAGTCGTTGCTAGAGCCTCGGTCAAAGTCCCACACAGTCAGCTCTAAGACGCGGTTCCTCAGCTCGTCGATGGTGAGATTTTCATAACAGAAGGAGTGGTTCCATACGGGGTTCAGATTCTTTTTCACTACCGCAGTTTTGTGTTTGGTCTTTTTGCTGGTGTCTGGCAAGAGGTAACTGTTGGTAATGTGGAAGTTAAATGCGACATCTGAACAACAATTCAAGCATTGATCAAACTTCCAACGTTGGTTTGCTCGGAAAGCCATTTAGCGAATCAGAAACCTCAACTTAACCCTTCCATTCCCGGGGAAATAACACATTTTCGTAAAACAGTAACTATGGAGCCAAAGACCACATACAATAAAGCAATTGAATGGATATCGTTTCCGGTATGTCATAAATCGCACTAATAGTTTTCCCTCACGTGATAAGACAGTCATATTGGTGGACTAAACAATACAAAACTGTTGCGCAAAATTTGCATAAAAATAGAGTTTAGTTCCCAAACGAGATAATGTCTGTTGTTCTTGTCCACCAACAAGGCCGCCGTGACGTTACGTGTAAACGATCTATAAAAATTGGGACAGCCACCGTTTCAATTCAAAACCATTCAAACTGAAAACAAAACAAACTAACAGAGCAAAAACGTTGATGTACTTAAACTATAACTTAATTTGCAGCTCTTAATGTGGGGGTTGTTGTTATATATTGAATTGACCTCAAACGAGAAATTGAAAAAAAGTTGCATAAGTTGGGGGTTAGAAGGTCTCATACAAGAGGGGTTATGACTTATCCTTTAAAAAGACAGACCTGTTCAAGACCATTTTGCTGTCCAAATTTCATACAAATTGTTCAAATATTGGGCATGTAATGGCATCTTGTGCCAAATGGGTAAAAATTACAGGATGTGCAAATATGTATGGGGCAAGGAGAGGAGGGGAGGGGAGGGTTACGGAACAGGAAGGGTGGGGATTTCATAAACAAAAGTGGCATGATCTCATGGCGTACAATAAAGCTTTCGCTAGCGCATAAGCATAACGACATAAGCATAAGCACAAGAAGAACGGAGAATGTCCGTTGTTCTTGTGTTTGTGCTTATGTCGGCTTATGTCGCGGTGATCCCTAGTGAAAACAACACGAGATAAACAAGTGTGTTCTTCTTATGTTCGTACTTATGCTTGTTCAGTTACCATTAACTTCACGATAGTTTACAATTACCTGTGAAATAGACCTCTCTAGCTGCGTTTGTTTGTTTGCTGTCCCATTTCAGACCACGTGATGTTACCCTTGAGAATTATTTCTTTCAAATTAAAAAAAAAATCCACGTGAAAATGAATGAATAATTTGCAGATAAAGCAAAGGAAAAACTCTCTAGAGAGCATCACATGATGTGAAATGGCTAATTTACATACGAAACTGAAGCTCGTAACATTACCTATGACTGGGCTAAATTCAGAGGATATTCCGTAAGATTGAGCGGGATTATTGTTTTATTATGAAAAAAGTCGTCAACGAAACCGGTTTCAAAGCTAGAAAGACTTGGGAAGAATCTTCAGAATCTAGGAAACCAACAAATATCGCAGCATATCTGTTACTATGTACGGATGACGGCTATCTGACCATATTTGGGAATAGTGCGAATTTGTAAAATAATAAAACTCATTAAACTCATATAGGGTACGTTACGAATCAGAATATTTTAACCACATACTGCATACATATTGCTGAGTCAAGAAATAACAAAAAAACCTAACGGATTAAATAGTTTACAAGTGCCTTGAAAGACGAATAACTCAATGACTTCAACAATACTAAACGTACACAAATATGATGCAATATAAGGAAGGCTTATATAAAGCGATTGATCGAAACAGGCGGTAAGAATAACATATCAATAACAGAACTAATAATGCGCCAGATGTGTAAAGCACTGTCTACATCACGAGTAATGAATAATACATGCAAGAACGACTTAAAAATATAAAAACTGACCGACTCATGACAGACAGATGGCTTTTTTAAAAACAAAATTCTAAACGCAAATAAACGCACAGACTGAAAAAAAAAAATATTTTGCCGGTGTCCGGCTCGGTGTATTAAAATAATCAAAATAAAATCACGGTTAGCATACCAACGTTACACTCTCGAAAACATTCATTCTCTGACAAGGGATGCTCTAGCAAAATATAACGTAGCGTAGCTCATATTTTCTTATGTAAATATCTGCTTTAACTTTTTCTGCACACCAAAAACGTAAACGCTGCTGAAAGGCAGTTCATCTTGTTGGCAGACCGGTAGTTCTGTGCTGGCATATTACGCGTATTTCGAATCGTTGCGCGAGGGACGATGCGAACGAGGTCATTTTGTTCCAATCTTGTTTATAAAGGAAATGACATCTTTCTACTGTACAACTGTACAACTTAACAAGGCAGTGCTTCCGTTGGTTACACAATGCACAGGGAAAACAACAATGAAGTTACGACTTGATCGCTTATTGGACGTCCTGTCAAAACGAGTCCAAAGAACTAATAGGCTGATGAATGCAAAAACTAGTTAAATTCAAACATATATATCGCGACATCGTTTTAAAACAATGGGCAACACTCGGCAAACTTAGCAGAAACTCATAACGCGTCTCATAACTGCAAAACCCTACAATATGAAAGACGAATGCAGTGAAACGACGGTTGGCGCAAATAAAAATGCCGGCAATAACAGCAATGCTATTTAAAACCAAAAAATTGCGATAAAGAAATTAAGGGAAAAACTTACAACCAGCTCTCGAGAACAGCAAACCTCCTTGGAGATGTGGAATTGAAACGAAAAGGAAGTATGATCACAAATCCAGCCGCTTTTGTTCTTATTCACACGACAGCTTGGTGAAAATACAGAATTGTTTTAGCAATGCAAATTAACTCAGATGTGATTGAAGGGCCGACGAAGACGAAAGGCCTTGTGATTAACAATATTTGAAGTTTACAAACATGAATCGCTAATTCCTTCTATTTTTGAAAAGTGCCAACCGGAAGACAATAGTAATCAACGAATGGGCGCTTGGTTGTCACGGACAACTACAGAGCATCTAAGTATGCGGAATACTTATCGGCTTGTCAGGGCAGAAGATAACGAAATACCAATAGCATCAGGTCGTTTTGATATCACAGACACGAAATGTATGTCCGGTTGTACGCCAAATTGGTTTTCAGGTAAAATCTGTTTCTGACTTACATTAACTGAATCTGTTTTAACCTTAACATAACAATTTATTGGACTTCCTTACAATGAATTAAAATTATTTTGCACATTGTGAAAGTGCTATCTTCACGTTGAAGCAGTTAAATGTAAGTTGGAAACAAATTTAACCTGTAAACCAATTTACCCTGCAGCATATTTTCTTATGTATACGCCGCCTTTCCTGAATTCCTATTAGTGGGGCCACAGCTTTCACGCGTATATCGGTTGGGAGCCCTTCAGCCCTAAGCTCGGAACAGTTGTAATCGTACGTTTAGCTGTTGCCGGGTAGGTACTTTAATATCTAAGCAAGAAACCCGAGTTCAGTCGAAGGCCATACTTCAGTTCAACGCTGAACCTTACAATGGACACACAGGAAGACTCATTTCTTTAATTTACGCAGGACCCATGTTGATAGCAGTTTTTATAACTGAAATGGTTATCCTGTATAAATATGTTTTAACAATAATAATAATAATAATAATAATAATAATAATAATAATAATAATAATAATGAGACATGTTGCAAGAACATGTCACAGAACACGTCTCAGTGACATGTCCCTAGCTGCAGTATGAAAACAGCTACATTGATAGAGAAGTTAAAACTAAGTTCGAATGAGGCCTTACACTGATGTAAAAATAAGAATGGTCAGAATTATATCATTCGCCAATCCACGGGTTGGTGAAAGCTGGGGTGAGGGGGCAGGGTGGGGGGGGGAGGGGGGTTCTTGATCACAGGTCAGGAACAGGCAGCAGATCCAGTGGTCAAGTTGGGTAATATTCATGTAGTCATATGTAGTATACGTGCAGTCGCTTTCTTTTACTAATCGAGATTCTAAGTTACTAGGAGTTCACAGTTCAGTTCGACAGTTTTGAAACTATACCGTACCTTTTGCAGAAGGGATCTGAGAAGCCGTTGGAATCCTTTGCAGGCAGATTTCGCGCTTCTTTCAACCGGATATGCAGTTTTCCGCCTGATTTCTTTTTCTTCTTTTTGTCTTTATGGGACTCCTCCCTCGGTTCATACATCAGTGACACTGTGAGGTCTCCACAGTACGCCATCAGGGATGGCTCCGGTCGCTATGGTTACACAAAGGGACAACATAATTATATTTTCATTCGTTACGCGTACACTTGAGCACGCAGGATCCTGGTAGCCGTCAAGTCACGAGAAGCGAGCGGCGAAACTTTCTTCCAGACTCCTCCCTGTTGGATCGCTGGATGAAATTAGGCCCAGTTAAGGCGACTATTAGACCCAAGTTCTTTAGATTCGCGCTTTGGTTAGAGATAAGGATGGGGTCAGTTGTTGCTGTTGGTGGTGGTTCTTGAAAACCTGCCTGCTAAGACTGCGAGCGACGTTACGAGCGGTGTGAACAGCGAAGAACGAGTCTGTGACAAACCTGCTGACTAGTACTAAACTTTAGCAGATATGGCATTGTTCATTCCAACAAGCTTGGTTACCAAAGATGGCATCCAACGTTTACGAACAAGAAACCAGCGTTTCGGTTAGCACATGGCACCAATTTTGCATTTGGCACGGACTGAAAACTTGGAAAATTCAGGCAGTGCTTTCCGATAGTTAACCCATGTATTAGTATCATCTAACTAGTGGATTAATGCAAATCCTGCATTTTAATTGGCTACGCTACTAGAGGACTATTAGTGACGTGACGCTTTCTTTCGTTTTATTCCCAAATAAACATTTCTTCAACTTGCATTTGCCAACTTTATTAATGCCTTTTCTGTTTTGCTAACTTTATTACTGCCTTTTCTGTCCGACAAGTTGGGTGATACTAAAACAATTAGACCCTTCGCCCTCAAGGGCCACGCGTCAATAGCCCATCCGGCTTCGCCTCATGGGCTACTGAACCGTAACCCTTACGGGTCTAATTGTTAAATATATCCAAACTTACCCTCTCACGAAGCGGATACCAGTTCGGTGAGGGGTCATCCCAACTGAAGCCTGAATCCTGATGCGTGTCCAAAGGCAGCATCACCTCTCCCAGGAAATCATTGTGCCCAAAAGTGTCGTGATTCCACATGGCAAGCCAAAGCGTGCGAGTAACCATTTCCTCAAATCCTATTTTAAACTGGAAAAAGACAGCAAGTTATCTATGTTATAATAGAAAGCGACATAAAAAACCTATTACGGAACCTCCCCCAATGCAACCCGTTGCAACAAAAATTCCCGCAACTTTTGTTTCGCCGTGTATTTAGCGACCGTATTTCCCGTGCAGTCAATAATGTGGTGTAAATAAGCGTGATATAGACTATAGATCGTACAGTTGTGCTGTCACTATGTATTAATTTTTGCCCCCACTTCAGTGGGAAATCATTTAGTACAATTAGTAGTGTCTTGTTTGTTCTTGTATGTTTCTAGTACCAAATAACAAATCTACAATAATTATTTCTTAAAGACACGCACTATACAACCGTTCTCATTGAATCCAGTATACATGTATGAAATCCCTCACCGTCAGGATTTCGTCAAAATCTGGATTCAAAGTATTTTTCTTCGACTTTGTCTTGCGTTTGCCTCCTTTGGTCTTATCGGGCAGAAGGTACACCTTTACATACCTGTACACAGAAACGGCATTCAACGTTATTTGAAGTTTAGGGTTTAATTAACAATTCCAGAACATAGATCAGGGGGGGGGGGGGGGGGATGTCGCCCGAGTACGATTTCCAGACCCAACGTCATATGTGACTGGGCTGTGTTTGGTTTGTTTTCGTTGCTGCTGATGTTGATGTTCCTGCGTAAAGTCATTTTACCGTAATTCAAGAAATGTTTAACACATTATCAAGGCAATAGGCTAAAAACTTTAGCTAACCTTTTCACGTTAATACCTGAAATAGACGTGTCGCGAAAATGTCATGTAATAAGGTACCTTAGTTGAACAAAGTCACCGATTGAAAGTTCAATTTATTTCGCGAAAAAAATTAAATCTATTGCTAACATTTGGTTGCCATTGAAGTAAATTATTCGCGTTCTTAGAGAAAGGTGTTGTTTTCCGAAGTGTTTCAGTGCTCAGCCATTGATTGAAACCTTCAAAGCATTAGTTAACTTACGGATCTGATCGGCCTCTCTTCTCGTCTGCAGCGGCGATGTCTTTCGCTCTGTGAATCTGCACTTCCAGCTGGTGTTTGTGCTTGTTGTACTTCAGTCCAAAGAGTACTTCACCCGTGACAAGTACATTGCCAAACCGACCTTCCCCTGCATCACTGTAATAGCTGACAATACTCTCACGACTACCCTGGAAAATAGCACGGTTATCTCAAGTGTACCCGAAGATACTAATCAAACCAAATGGAATGTTATCGATTGGCTTCGTAGTCAAAATCGAAACTCACACAAAAATTTTGTGCAATCGAACGTTCGACTGTGTAATCGATTTGGTTTGATTGAGCTAGGTTAGTTTGATTAAGTTTTATTAGAGTGAATTTTGTAGATTTAATATTTTCATGTTCAACGTGAAAGCAGGTGGGTATTGACTTTTGGTACCTAGTACAGTCCTGCCTTCTAATGGGAACCCTGTGCAGCGTTAATTCACTAACCATGCTGAGGATATTAAGCTGTTCTTGAAGTGTTTTATTGCCTGCCGCTGCACTAACAGGGTGTTCTCGTTCATACATAGCAAAAGCCTGGTCGATGTCATCATCATGTGTTGGAGTCCTGGGCCCCTCTTCTTGTTCAGTGGTGACGTCAGGATAAGTACAGGTGATCTCGGGGTTAGTGACAGTCACATCTCCAATATTATCTACACCTGCAAGAATAAACAGAAAACAATTCAGGAATAAGTGGAATGGTCATTTGGATAAAGTGAAAGGACCGAAGAAGCGTTATCAAGTCACATTACTCAGAAAAAGAATAATCCCCAATTCCCGCTATGAGATTTGCGCGCAGGGAATCATGGTAGTTGCATTCATCACGTGCACAACATCTTCAAGACTTCCTCGAGAGTTTGCGCGCGCAAATGAATACAACTACTATGATTCTCTGCACGCGCAAGGCTCATAGAGGGAATGGGGGATTATCTGAGCCCGCAACAGAAGTTGAACTCGTGACCTTCCAGATAACAGCTGGACAATTTAAAGGGGCACTGTCACGGTATTTTGGCATCATTTGAAAATGCTGAAATATGTTCTTGTATCAATGGAAACCCAAAAGGAATGGTGTAGTTTTGTTACCTGGGACTATATCACTACACTGAAACCGTTACTGCCACCCATCACTTAGGATAGCAAGGATGGAAGTGGATTGAAAACAAGTGTCAGTTTTTTCCAAATTCTAGAGCCATTCCTTGAAAATATCGCCAGAAATTCTCTCTGAGCCACAATCCGTTTGATATCTCCCTGTTAGTCCATCAGGAGCATTTTGAGCACAAGTAAAGGTACCGGGTAATGATTTTAGCAACGAACGAAGCTGATAACACCAAAACCCCTGTGACAGTGCACCTTTAACCACTGAGCTATGGGAAACTTGTGGTGGTCAGAACAAGTTCCACACAGTAATTCTTATAAACACAAAGGACCACTTCAGTGTAGCCAAATGTTTCCAAGATTAAACAATTTTACAAATGTTTTGAAGTAAAAGGAAAATTAATGTGGTACAACAGTGAGGAGAATTTGGATGTTGATCTTGGAACTACTGTAAAAGGATTAAACATAACTAGCGATAATTCTTGTTTCTTCTTGCAGTATCAGTTACATTATTCTTAGACAGACAAGTGAAAAAGTCTGCATTTGGGCCTAGTGGCCCATCAGGCCAGAGCTTATCCCGGTTTCTACAGACAGACAATTAAAAGCGACAGCTATTATTTGTGTGAGTCACCAAAACAACTGGGTCTGGAAGCACTAAACAGCAGATCTGTTTATTGCACACAGCCAAGTCACTGAACTGTGCTAACTCTCTAGCTTCATCTTTATTTTGCGTCAATTTATTGCAAAGAACCATCACTGGTATTGAAAAGTTTGGTACATGTACACTAATTATTCCTCGAGACTGCTCATTTAAATACAAGTAGAATTTGACAGTAACCTTGGAATAACACATACCGGTAACTTTGTCTCTCAGCAGAGCTCTCAGGTCACAAGTTAGACTTGACCAGGTTGCAATAAAAAAGAGTGCTATATTGTTTAAGGACGTTCTCGCTAATTGTTTGTGCACATCATCACTGCACACGCAATTTGTGTTACAATGCCACGTCATGTTGTGCATTGGGCAGAACTAAGTTGGTGACCCCCTATTTTTTTACATTTCTGGCATTGGTAACTCATTATCTTACAGTGTTGAAAGTCTCAGAAAAAAGCAATGTTAGAAAATTTTTGTGCGAGCATCCTTAAAGAGGTAGTGCAGGGAACTACAATGGAAACCCATTTTTGATTAATCTGGTCACTAACTGGCCACAAAAATCTGGCCACGTTAATGGGGTGGCTGACTATTAATGAGGTTATTTAAAAGAGGAAACAAATGAATGAGCTTTTGTTGAGGCCAAAATAAAGTGGCCGCAATGACAAGGCAGCTGTATTAATGGGTGGTCGTAAGGTAGGGTTCCACTGCACTGGAGTTTCTTACCATCCTGCTCCAGCTCTATGACAGGCGTTCTGTCTCCTTCTATGGGTGTTGCATCCCCAGCATCCTCATATATATCAGAATTCGAGCCTCTACCTTCACTTTGCTCATAGTCTGAGAGAGCAGGAGTCCCAGTTCCGGAGTGTAGTGGGGTAGTAAGGGGAGTAAAAAATTCCCCAGTTGCCTCTGAATCTGGTGATGCTGACCTCACTTCAAGCAGCTGCTTGTGAACAGCGGAAATCACTGGTGCTTGTTGCTCATAGCTGTCACCTGTTCCACCCCACTCATGTGCCACCTCATGCCACCTGGTTTTAACCTCGAGAACTGGTTCAGCTCTGAATTGTTCACCCTTATGTTCGCTCTCCTCCTCCTCTCTGACATTATTCCAGTCATTCACCTTTTCTTCATAATCCTGAGCTTCCTCTGCACTGTGTCCATTAGCAATGCCATGTATGCCATTTGTAGTCCAATCAGGCACATCCTGTTGTAGTATTTCTTCTGCATCCTCATCTCTCCCAGCCTCATTTACATCATGGTTTTTCAAATGCTCAAAAACGGTCTCTTCTTGATCAGCCACTTCAATGGCTGCATCATTGTCCAGAACATTCACAGGTGATCCTATATAACATCACACATGCATGTTAGATGTTTATTTGAGAATTTAGCACTTTTTTAGTAAATTTATTTGTTACTGTACATTACATTTCACGATGGACTAGCATCACATCCAGGGGGGAGTAGAAATACTCTCAGTCTCTTCATGCTACAGAAACCGGGATAAGCTCTAAGACTGCACCTACTTTAGACTTCAAATAGGGTACTAGAGATTTACAAGAACAAACATTACATAACAATATGATCCAGCTATAATTTCTTAGTTTACTAGTAATATCATTTTGTTAATATACTATACAATGCTTAATATTTAAAATACTGACTGCATGAAAAATACTATAAACATATTACAGTCACTTGTCTAAATATAATTATGGTGAACGCTAATAAGCTAAGTCAATTTCAAATTGTGCCACTGTAATCTTTTACTATCCATCATTTAATACACAGTGCAAAAAAATTATAAAATATATGTAAAGTAGTTACACTTTACCCACTAAATACTTATTCCTCAAAGAGTTAGTGTTCACAAGACAAAATTAAATAATGTCTGTGTGGCACCAGTTAATAAAACAACAGTGACAATACATACCCAAATTTTTCATATCCTTACTAAAAGTCAAAATTATACTGACATTCTTTGCACAGAATAATCTGACCACACTATAGCTGTTAATTAAAACTTAACCCTAATTTGGTGATCAACATCAAATTCCCCCTGCAGTTATAGGCCAACAAAAGGCATTCATTTGGCTATGTGCAGTCCGCTTTACTTTACTAAGAAGTGTTGGCTACTTTTTTCCAAAATTTGAAGAAATTAAAGAAAGAGACAGTAAGTTACTCTATGCAAAGTGACTGCCAACTTCAAATATTTTATTGAAAGTCAAACCACTGACATTGATTTTAGCTGGAGGCAACCCTCCAAGTTGGGACCATTTTAGCCGCCATGGCGACCAAAATTTTGGAGTTGGCAAATAAACTGCAACAGAAGTCGCCAGCTGGCGACCAAAATTGAGAAGAGGGATTGAGCACTTGAGCTAACTTTAGTGACTAAAATCTTTCACTGGCAACCAAACTTAAACAGTCAGTGGCCAAATGGGCCAAATGGCCACTAGGAAAAAAAGAAACTTGGAGGGTTGGCTGGATGGCAAATGAGCAGCATGGGGAAAGTGATTTCTATGCAAACCAGACTCAGACTCAACTACTAAGTACGACATTCAGTACAAAAGAATTATATAGTTACTGTTAAACTCCATAGCAAAAGATGAGCACAAGGGTGTGCCTGAGAGATTGGTGAGCCGGGAGAACTGTAACTAGTGCAGCAGAGAACCACGACAACCATATTAGCCAACAGGAGGACCAGGTAGGGGAGTAACAAACTAGCAAGCATGTGCAACATGAAGCCACACAAATGAAATGGCCTGACCTCAACAGAAGAGATGGAAATTCCCAAACAGCCCTTGTGAGGTTATACAACTGTCCCAATAATTAATAACAACACAAAATGGTGGACAGCATTGTCTTGAGTTTAACTAATTACCATGCCATACATTGTATTCAGCCACACCGAAATGGGTCAATAGCCTTTGTAGCTCATACAATCTTTACCTCTTGGTGTAGAGCTAGCTGATGAAGATGATCCCTTCTCTTGCTCATCTGTATCATGTTGCTCTTCTTCTGGTTTCCGTGGCACTTGCGTAGCTTTGACATATTGCTTGTAGTTTTGATTGATCTCCACAGCATTCTTTCTTTCTTCCTCTTCTTCTGCATCTTTCTCAGCCAGACGTGACATGTGTACTGGGACTGGTCTGTGGAGCCTGTCATGATTACTTAGGCTAAGTGTGATCACAGGAGGCGAACCTGGATCAGCATCTTTGAGTTCTGGCAACAAGATACATGATTGCACAATAATGTTAGCACATATCAGGAAACCATTCAAAAAGGCTACCTGCCACAAGCACTAAATTTGGACAAAACATGAAAATCTACAAATCAAATAGCACTTTGGAAAATGTGAGTTTTGAGTAGAGAAGAAATCAGCATGGTACCGTACTTATCAACAAAAACCAAGGCGAGAATCAACCACAAACTCAAACTGCATTGTACATGACACAGAACTGGCCTGCCAATCAAACCTGGGCAATGTAGGTGGGAGGTGAGTGCTTGTAACCCAACTGTGAAACTCACCATTTCCTGGCTGAGATGTAGGCTTTGCTCGCCTGAAGGATGCACGAACTAAAGCTGAGCCATAGAGCTGTGGCCTGTCACCTTTCTTCCTCTCTTGCTCAAAAAACCAAGCACCTGATTCAGCTCTCACCTCCCTGAGAAATTAAAATGAAAGACAGTACTGGCATCTGCCACCATTCAATAAGTCAAAGGACACAGAGTTTAAAGAAGCCTTAGTGTAACTATGGAAACCACAAAGTGACTTAGGATAAAGATGTGGACCTGAGTTTTAACTGAAGTGAAGTTAGGGGAACAATAATAACCTTCACTTTGAAATGAAACAAAGTCCAATACACCCAATCAACATGTTCACACATTCATAATAATGAATAAATTATTGTTATGGCATATTAATTATGTACATCACGAATTTCTCTGTCAAGAGGCCAACATATTTATCTCATTGTGTGGGCTGTATGATTTTCGATTTTAATTTGTTAACATGTGTGGTCCCAAAGAGATTAAAAACAATAGTTATTTTTACGACTCTTCCAGACAAACTGGTCATGCAAAATCTCGTCCTAAATAATTATTATATAACAAAAGAAAGTTATAAACAAACGAAAATCACCCGCTTGGAGTGACTTCACGTACGATACAACCATCCTGATGGTAACTGAACAATCAGTGTAGAAACCAGAATTGTCCATACCTTATTAGAAGTTTATAATTATTATTGTTTAAAACAAAATTAAGTTTGGATTTCTTAGACCAATATCTTTCATTTTCTTCATACCTTCAACAGGAGCCTTACGTAAGCCATGAGATAATTTCTAAACCTGCTCTCTAAGTATAATGATAAATAATTAAATATTTCACCTGATTTTCGCACACAAGTTGCAAAGCCAAGAATTGCTGGTTGCTAGCTTTCGGCAAACTTTACAGACGCGGGCCTCGCATTTCGGACACAGCGCGCCAGTGTTGAAGACGTAGCCAAGCGCTGTTCGACACCTCGCACAAATACGAGATGACTCGATTTCCTCTCGGCTGGCTCCGTTCTTCTTTATTTGGTCTAGTTCATTTTTCAACGAACTACAAGAAATAACGGTTTCAAATCAAAAACAAGAGCATACGAAGGCAATATAGCGGATACACACAAAGTCCAAGTTGAAAACAAGTCAAACATTGATCGAAACGAAGTTTGTATACACACCTTATTCGACGTTTTTCTTGCTTCCTCAGCTCCTCGTCTTTGGAAAGTACTTCAAGAATAATGTCCCTTTCTGATTCTGTAAGGTAGTTCACATCAATATAAATATCTTCTGACATAATGAGCTATGACCCACGAACTTGGCGAGAACTTGAGTACAGCAGTTGAATGAAACGTGATCTTTGATGCATCGGACTGGCAAAAGGGCAAAATTATGCGCTAAAGACAAATTTTCTCGAACATATGCAGATACGAAACCTTTACGCTTCGTTAAATTTACATATCACAGGCAACGGTGCGTTCAAATTGAAGAGAGGAAGTGTAAAAACTTTTAAAATAGCCACCCAACCGGCAGCTTCCCAAAACCCACTTATTATCACTCAGCACATTTTAACCCAAATAATTTATACGAATGTTGCATAAATTATGCATTTTAAAGAGAGAGAAGCAAAGCTGATACGCAAGATAATGAAAGTTCTAAAACTTGAAGCATTATCTCTTGACTTCCACTGCAATCTGCCAATATAGCAAAAAGAAATAATAATTTATAGTAAAAGTAAAAAATCCTATTTTCCATGTGGTTTTAGCATAACCCTCCCACCCCTCCCTGAGAGCTAAAATTATCCGAGAGCAATCTGGGACCGAAGTTTGTCTGCCTTTGGTGTGTTGAGGTTTGCCCTTTCTCGTTCCTGGACGCAATTCTCTCTGTACTTTTGGCTAAAACAACGAAATATCATGCTAGGGAGAGGATCTGTGTCATTAAGAGCCACTTCCACGCTAAAGAAGCCGGTAGGTATTTTTGTTGATTTAGAAAGAGCTCTTTGGTAAAATTATTTGACCTACCGAAGCCATCTTGATTTTTGCTTTCCAGCCGACCTCAAAGTTGTGAGAGCTTTGTGTAGCCAGTTTTACAAACTGGCCACTTAATTGCCGTAGCTAATAATTTGTTGCAATAGCTTGTTTTTATAGTTGAAACGTTGAAATCGTTTCAAAACCCGATGAAAATTCAGTTGTTATTATCCCATGCACTGAAATATTGACATTGCAAAAATATGGATTCAGTTCCTAGGATCGCTTGCTAGCGTCAGAGGACTTGCAAGCCAAGTCAATGAAGCAGAATTCGAAATAACAGTAAGTGCCTATGGTAGTCTTCTGACTGAAAGTTTTATTTCTCTTGATTGCTTCGTTTTCCAAACCAATGGGCCATTCCATTTATCTGCGCACCCCCTACCCCTGTTTTAATTTGCCCCTCATCAGAAATTACGTTTGATCAGCCCTGCGGTGCCTCCGTAGAAATATCGTATTTCCCAGTCCTTCATTAGGGGGAGTGCAGAAATGAAATGGAATATCCCAATAGAACACAAACAGCCTTTTTACATCATGCAAAATATACAGGAAAGACCTGGCTCACATTATTAATTGTGGGCACATAATCGTGGGGGGGCGTAGCACAAGCAATTCTTGCTCTGCATTCATTTGTTCGTTTTGTCGGTCACACGTTCCAAACCCCTATTCGACTGCGATGTATAAGGATAAATGAATCATCAGTGATTATAAAGTGGGTAAGGGTACCTGACAAAACCACTATTCACAGCTACTTTTGATATCTTATCAGCAGTTCAGACTATCGTCTTGTCTTCCTTCCTTCTGGCTTCAGTTCCTTGTTTCCTTAAGCAAACTGTCAATCCATCTGTCCATCCATCAATCAATCAATCAGTTAATCTAATAGCTGGTTAACCAATCAATCAAGCAGAAGCATTTGATGGAATGGAATGTTAATAATTGCAATCCAATACTTTCTCTTTAGGAGTGTCCAATTCACCGGTTAGATAGTGGGCCTCCCAAGAAAGCTGTGCTGACCAGAGAAGATGGCCTTCATTATTACAAAAAAATGCAGGTTATTCGAAGAATGGAGACTGCTGCCAGTACTTTGTACAAATCGAAGGTTATTAGAGGTTTCTGTCACCTGTACTCTGGACAGGTAAGGTTGTTATTTGCCCTAATTTAAAGAGGATGTCACTCTCTTGTTCTTGAAGTTCGAAGTGTGATTTTGTGTTAGCCTGTTCAAGGCTCGCAGATAATGGGGCACATGAAGAAAAGATGGGAGCGATAAGGTGGGGTGAAGACATGAGAGCCTGTGAGCATTGTTTTAAATTCCTCATGCTGCCCACTTGAAAGAGGAGACCCCAACTTGTCAAAATGTCAGTGTTCAAATGTCAATAATTGAAGGTTTTGTATTTCTGTCACAGGCATTAAGGGTCTCAGTTATCTTCATTATCAATACTGGTAATGGTTTGTGGAAAAGTACTCAACAATTTTTCAGATGGCAGGAAATTTTTAGGACATATAGATTGAATATTGATAGTGCAGATGGAAATGGCTTTTATAGAGTAAATGTACTGTACATGTATGAGCTGTTTATGGGCAAAAGTATTTGGTTATTTTTTTAAATTTGGTTAGGTTTTTTAAAAAATGTTAATCATCTTGTACAGTAAATATATTAATATTACACATATCAATATTGCTTAATAATAGCATGGAAGTTTTTACAAATTCTGAAATGTAGCATTTAATTGAGTGTTGTTTGCTTAGGAAGCATGCTGTATTGGAATGGATGCTGCTGTTGATAAGAATGACAGCATCATAACTGCATATCGTTGCCATGGTTGGACCTACCTTAATGGCATATCAGTTGCTGAGATCCTTTGTGAATTAGCAGGTTAGAACCTTGTGATATTAAATGCATTATTAATTTAATAGTTACACTGTAATTTAAGAGTTTTGCTTGAAGATGTGACCCAAAAAGTATGTGTATATTTTAAGACCTAAACAAATATGTGACAGATCTCTTGACCCAAAAAATGGCAAGCATATAAATTTTCAACCCAACAAATATGTCGGACCCCACCGTCATGTATAATGTGAGTACCCCCCCTGGGGTGCCTTGTTGGCTATCTGACCTCTAATATCCAATGCACTCTCGTGGAATAACTATTAATTAGACCCCTCTTTTACCTTAGTCTGTCAAACATGAACCTGAAAAAAAGCTTTGGCAGAAAACAGAAAAATGATGATCAATTAGTATTCAGTGTTAGTAATGCATGCAATTTGTTGGGTAATTGACTTACATGTTGAGGTAATCATTTCCAAAGGTCGCAAGACTGGCTGTTCTAAAGGTAAGGGAGGTTCTATGCACATGTATGGCCATGAATATTATGGAGGAAATGGAATTGTTGGAGCTCAGGTGAGTACAGGCCAAGTCTTAGTTCAATTATTATTTTGTAGATACAGCCTGCCTGCAAACATTAAATTTGTATTGTACATGAAATACCAGGATGCTTTCTTGGGTGACCTACAGTGAATGATGCCTTAAATCTTTTTCTTTTTGCCTTTCTTTGGCAGTGCTTTCAATAAGCATCGACAACTGACAGAAAATGTCAGCTGCCAAGTGTTCTACTTTGCTTTGAAAAGTCAGTAACTTCTTTTCACAGAATTGAAGAAATTAAAGAAAGATTCTTTAAATACAATCAGTTTACTCTACTCAAACCAACTGCCTGCTTAGCTTCAAATGTTACTGAAATCCCTGCTTTGGTGAACTGCAGGGGCTTTTTAAATTTATTTTATCTACTCTTAACAGGTTCCATTAGGTGCAGGGATTGCTCTAGCTCACCAATACAGAGGCAATGGACAAATATGTATTACACTTTATGGCGATGGTGCAGCTAACCAAGGGCAGGTGAGAGTCATTTCTTCAAAATCATGTGCATGTAGCAAAAAAGGTAAAGCCTTTTAAGCCAAACTGGCTCACAGCTGTGAGTGCTTAATTACGGTTTCTGTGTCATGAAGCGACTAGGAGTCTACTCTTCCTGGATGGGATGCTAGTCCATCGCAGGTTACTCTCCAGCATTCTGTTGGGTTGCCCCAACAATTCACTGGTACCCATTTATACTGCTGGGTGGAGGAGAGGCATTGTGAGGGGAAAGAGTCTCTTGCCCAAGAACACAATGCAGTGACCCTGGACTGGACTTGAACCCAGGCTGTTAGAACCGGAGTCCAGCACACTAACCATTAGGCCACTGTGCCTCCCACATGTGCATGTAGTAACAGTGATTAAAAGCTCGGCTGCTCAGAGAGTCAGTGATTAGATAGTTTAATGGTTAGTACACACTGGACTCCAGATGGTGTGGTCTAGGCTTGTATAAATGCAGTACTGGTTGGAGTCTGCTATTAGGCAAGACTTTGTTCTTTCACAGTGCCTCTCTCCATCCAGGAGTAAGCGTAGGTAAAGCCTGGGTATGAACCCAGTTGCCCATGAGGCTGGAGCTTAACCCAGTTTCTGTAGTATTAAAGTGACTGCGAGTATTTCTTCTCTCCCCTGGATGGGATGCTAATCTATCTCAGGGTTACCCCAGCATTAAATTTGCCAGTATTTATTTATACACGTGAGTAAAGAGAGGCACCACGAGAGTAAAGTGTCTTGCACAATGCAGTGCCGCATCCTAAGCTCAAACCCATCTACATGTACCCCTCAATGAAGGGTCCAGCGCACTAACCATTTGGCCACCACGCCTCCCACAGGAGTATAAGTGAGTACCAGGAAACTGTCACATATAACTGAAGGGCCTTATTCACCAGGAATGACATCACCTTTGGCAACATACATTTTTCTTGAAGGTGTTTGAAACCTACAACATGGCCAAACTGTGGAATCTGCCATGCATCTTTGTGTGTGAGAATAATGGATATGGAATGGGTACATCTGTTGAGCGAGCTGCAGCCACAACTGAATACCACACAAGGGGAGACTACATTCCTGGAATTAAAGTAAGTTATTATCATTTGTGATCTAATGGTAAGTCTGTTTGAATCCCCTTTTTACCCCTTCTGCTCTTCCACCACCACCAAGGTAACTTAGTGTAAAAACAAATTCTTCAACTCAGCTCTCGGTCATCTGTTTGGATCATCATCTGAGAGTAAGAGACCTTTAAATGTCACACTGGCTCTCTCCAACCTGACAGCATCTGAAATCTGTGTTCTCGGCTGATAGGTTGATGGCATGGATGTTCTGACAGTGAGAGAAGCAACTAAATTTGCTGCAGACTACACAAGATCAGGAAAGGTAATAGTAATCAACTACTGTACACATATCATATCTTATTAATTGGGTACAATAGTTACATGTTTTAGTTTCAAGTTTTGTTTGGGAATGGACTAACCTGCATCCAAAATAATTACTGTACAACCCACCAATCAGTGATTTTATGTTGCAAGATAACTGGTTTTTGCTGGTCGGTTCTATACTGTTTTAGCATCAACAAGCGCTACGAAGTTATCCAGAACTCTGTTTAATTACTACTTAAACCCAACCCAACAGTTCAGTTTTGGCCTGCCAGCTTCAAGAGATTTGCACATCGTTACAACACAGTGAAAGTAATGTGTGTACATGTACTTAAATTTCCTGCAGGGTCCTCTGTTAATGGAGCTGACTACATACCGTTACTATGGGCACAGCATGAGCGACCCTGGCACAAGGTATGTATGGTTAGCAGGGACGGATTTATGGGGAGGGGCCAGGGGGTGTGCATCCCCCCCCCCCCCCCCGAGATGATCTGCAGCTTTCTGATATAACTAGTAACTAGTATTCTACCATCAATTACCTGATTCGTCCCCAGTTGTCTCTTATGAAAAAAAAAAATAACAGGCACGGGGAATGATGGGAAGCAGGCAGAACACATCACATCTTGCTATTTTCTCATAGGAGATGACCGGGGACGAGTCAGCATCAATTTACGTCATTCCTTAGTTGTGCACCCCTCCTAAGGAAAATCCTGGATCTGCCCCTGGTTAATGAGTGAGTGAATTAGGGTCATGGATGTTGGTAGTTGATTAGTTAGTCAGTCGGTGGGTCAGTCAGTCAGTAAGGCAGTCAATCAGTCAGTCAATCCGTCAGTCTGTCACCGTTCAGTCTGTCTGTCAGTCAGTCAGTCCATCTGTCTGTCAGTCAGTCCATCTGTCTGTCAGTCAGTCAGTCCATCTGTCTGTCAGTCAGTCAGTCCATCTGTCAGTCAGTCCATCTGTCTGACAGTCAGTCAGTCCATCTGTCTGTCAGTCAGTCAGTCTCAGTCAGTCAGTCAGTCAGTCCATCTGTCTGTCAGTCAGTCAGTCCATCTGTCTGTCAGTTGATACTGCTCAAAGAAACAAAGAAATTTCATCTTCCCTTTTCTTTTTTTCCAATGGATAGCTACCGGTCACGTGATGAAGTACAGTCCGTGCGTAAGACACGTGATCCAATCACAGGGTTGCGAGAAAAACTGCTGGACTCAGGGCTTGCAGACACGGATGACATTAAGGTAAGGCACTGTTGAGTTGAGTAGGTTGAACTGTACAAAAGTATGTTGTCCTTTGGAACAGCATTTCACAGGGAAAACTTGACAGCAACTTTGTAGTTTCCAGTTATTGGGAAAATAAATAAATATGTAAATTCAGGGGTTTCTTGTGAAATTTGCGCTTTTAAAAGCGGGAGTTTGTTTCTTGCAAGTCTGAGTTTCAAAATTAGAATCTGGTTCTTAAAGGCCTTCTTTCGAAATCGAAGCCACATTCTAGTAGTCAAAGTGACACTTCGAACGCAAAATAGAGATTCAAAGTAACCTGATGCGACATTGTTGTTTTTCTTCCAGCGTCTCGAGCAAGAGGCGAAGCAGGAGATCGAAGCTGCTGTGAAAGTAGCCGAATCTGATCCCGACCCCACCCTGGATGATCTTTACATGGACGTGTACGCGGATGATAACATGGAAGGGCACGTGATCCGGGGCTGTGACAACTGGTCTAAACACGCCACCAATTAGATAAAGTTTCATTGACCTGTATACGGGCAAAGATCACGAAAATTACGAATTTCAATGGTTTTCAGTGACTATATATTTTCATTTTAGAAATTATATGATTTTAGTCTTTGACAGTGCCTACCTGGGGTAGTTCAATCCTCCATAGGAATAAAAGATGGTGGCTGTACATTTTACCACAATGCATTGCGACCCTGACAGCCCACAAGGAATATAGAAATTTACAATTAAACGAAATTCGTTCTTGTTGTAACAATATTGCTCTTGCCGAGTTTGAAAGTTTAGAGGTGCTTTTCTTTGCGTTTTAACGGTGGATTGCAAACTTGCCTATGTGTATCCAGTAACAACTTGGACCTTTATGCCAGTTCAATGTAGAAAACAGCAGAAGTCGAGGACAATGAAAGCTAGTATTAGTAATTATTTTTTAGAGCGATTTAACAAATAGACGTGAGTTTGTTGCGGTACGTCCTGTAATCGACCACGAATTTCTTCATCGCATTGTCAAATTTTGGGCAGCTCACGAGGCTGCCGCGTGAATCGCTCACGAACGTTTTCCCGCGCTTCGCAGCGGCTGCATGTGTTTATTTCGAGTTTTGATTGGTTAACGACTTTTTTGTCTGTGTCAGTGTGATTACTTCGCTGACAGTAAAATCGACAAAAGTGGTCTCATCTAAATTTCTACTCGTTTATTTGAACTTTATCAGTGGCAACTGAAAATTAGGTATACAGTTATAGTGACTCTGAAGACTTTTAACTGTCGGGTGTTGATATGCGTTGTGGCTGATAGAAAACGGTTGTTTGTGGAATGAAAATAGGATGTGTCTATTTAAAACTGTTACGCATACCTTATCTTGGCTTGAATCTTGTACTGATAATATAAAGATTTTGTTAACAGAGAATTTTTACTCAATATATAAAGAAATAAACTAGTGTGCTTTATATATCCATTGATGGTGATTATTGACTGTTTTGGCTTTCGGTACTGCAAGAGAAAAGATAAGTAGATTACTTGCATTGGGGTTGAAAACCAAAATCCTTAAAGTCGAGGTTTTTTATGAGAGAGGAGGTTTAAAAGGTTCACGATAGACCAGCGACTGAGGATGGGATAGCCTGCAGTGCAGGCGGTTTTGGTGGTTTTCAACTTTCGAGTGTTAAGCCGCCATTTTGGATTCGCTGCAGACTGGGAGAATTGGGGCGAGAACGGGAGAAAAAATGGCGGACAGTGATATGTGCGGTCGGCAATCAACAACATCCATCGAATGGCCCTCTGGCTCGGAATGCACTGGGAACGAGTTTGGTTAGCTAAACCAGACTACAAAATCACCCTGGTTAGCCTATTATAACACTGCGGTTAGCCTACAAAGCAATCAGGTTAGCCTACTGAGCACTGCGGTTAGCCTACTGAGCACTTCGGTTAGCCTACTAAGCAATCCAGTTAGCCTACTAAGCACTGCGGTTATACGGTTAGCTCTCAAGAATGGTAAGGGTAACACGATAAATTCTTAACATTTTTGGTGTTCGGCAGCCGGGTCTCGGTAGTGTAGTGGTTAGTGGGAATAGCTCGTGATCTAAGTGACCCGGGATCGATTCCACCTCTATGCTTTTATAATTGACTTTGTTTTTTCCCTTTATTAGACCAAAAATCAATGTCAAAAAAATCTAAGTGTTGGGGGCCATTCCGATATGTGCAACCCCCAGCCCCTCCCATCCAAGAACTTTTTACAGCTAAATCCAGCTGTGAATGACAAAACCGGGTAAACAACCACTGATTTTGTGTGATTTGCTCCGCTAGAAATCATTGTACAGATTCATGATTAAAAATAAATGTGCAATATGTCGTTTGTGAGGCTTCTCACATTGAGGGGTACGCCTGATTTTCGTCGATCGAGAAGGAAAAACTTCTAACACATTGTGTCCTTAGATGTTGTAATCTCCAGAGTACAGCTCATTGCAGAGTACAGCTCATTGCGTTCTTTCATAGACAAGACGTGAATGATTTCGATATTCCTAAAATAGTGAATAACGCATAGCCATCACTGCACCATGCATGCACACCGGAAATAACAAAAACGCTCCCGTAATATTCCCTCTATCCCTTTAATATCTCTGTAATTTGGGCGAAGATAGTCTACGCGAATGCTATATATATATTCAGTGTTTCCTCGACCGCGAAGAACTGAACTTAACTATAATGCTGGTGATAAGTGTATCCCCACTGGTTGCCATTTTGACCATGAGAAATGAAAGGCATGGTTCTCCTGTTTGTACTTGTATGCGTGCTTGGTTCTCCTATTTCTATAGGTATGGGGTTCCGCTCTGCGGCCCTTCGGGCCACCGGAGCTCCGCTACTAGTGATACGTGTGCGGGGATACGTATCACTGTGACACCGTGTTTTGACGTGCGAGAGTGGGACTCTAACATTTATATTAATCTGCAATACAAAGCGTAAAGCGACATGAAACTGCCCAGTGATTCATGCGCGCAGTTGGTTGCATGCCCAGATTTGAAAGAAGCAATGTCTAGTCAAAACTTAACAAAATTCTCAAACTGAATCTGATTGGCTATCAACAGGCTTGGTTTGTGACAGCTGATGTGTCACGCCTGATTATTTCAAAACCAAACAAACTCTGCTGTTTACCTTTTATTTATCAAAAAGGCCGCCGTTTGTTGGTGTTATTGTAGTTCTTTTCTCTTTAATATTTTTATAGTTATTATTGTTGATAACAGGGCTTCGGGACTACCAATTCTGTTTGTAATTATAATGCCTTATGAGACTCTTATGATTAACAAGTCGGACTCCCGCTTCACGCGCGGTCGCATGGTTTTGTTAACGTTCATTCAGCGGCCTTACTCCCTAGAGTATTTCTTCGATAATTAAACAACTGTAAACATCAGTAATTAAGACGATTTGTGTCGTGCAAAACAGTAAAAGAAAGCTTCGAAAAGAAACCTTGTAAAAGAGAGAGGGAGAGACGCGAAACGCACGCGAGGTAAATGTTTGGCTGCGCGAAAACTAAACGATAACCAGTGTAATAAAACTTGAACAGATTCGAAACAGATAACTAAAGCTGATTCATAAATTTTGGCGCCGGCTCAGTACAATATTACAGTAACCCGACCAGTCTCACATTAAATAATGCAATTAAACGTTTTGGCGTTTTTCTTTGTGAGTTTTTGTTCTGTACTTTTTTGTACTAGAACGTTAGTGACGGCGTGGTGTGGGAAAGCGTTTTCAGTTTATTACTTGGAAACCTAAATGCTGCGGACTGCTGTGGAGTGCTGTTAACTAACGTGAAATTTAACTATAAAGGAAAGTTCTCGGCCCCGAGTTTTAATGCTTCGGAAGCCAGCTGAGTCCTAGATTTGTTCAGTTTCTTATTTTGTTGTGGTTGTCGTTGCTTTATACATTTTATCTCATTTTATGTGCAAAATCAGACGGAATCAATGTGCGTTTTACTTGTGAATGTAGAACTTGACTTTCAAGGTAATATAGTCAAACATACAGTACATCATGATCAAATGCCTGTTCGTCGAAAAGTATGCGATATTAAACTACAGGACTATTAAGTTAAATATAAAATTTATAAATACAAAAAGGCCGAGAGAAAGGCACCATATGTATCGAGATTGATATCACGGTACGGTAAAGTGAATTAAACGTTTAAATCTAGATATCTTAAATCAAAAAAGTAAACTTATAAAGATAAGAAACTTCAATTCCCTAAAACTCTATGCATGTGGTCGTTTTGATTAATTTTTTTAGTCAGATCATTAACTTGACATGTCAACTGACAAACTTAAGAACTGTTTTGGGGATTTAAAAGTTTTTCTTTTATCGTGACTCAAATTTCTGGCTATTTCTAATTTTATTATGTTAATGAAACGCTTCGCGGGTATTTTTTTGTTTTATAGATGGTTATAAATATTGAAACTTTGCGAACGTTTGTATTGTCACGAAGCCCGGCCAGAGCGACTCTTCCTGCACCTTTTTTGTGGTATTATGAAAAACTAACTTGCAAGCCAAGGTAGTGTCCACAAACATTGGATAAACTCGTTTACTGCATTTTTTTCATAAAACAAGCGGGAAAAAATCCCACATTGGTCTGTCTATATATGATAATTATCATAACACAACTGAAAGAAATTGTTAAGAGGATTGACACACTGACTATTTTATTCTTCAACTTTTATGCTAGGAAAAAATCGTCTAAAGACATAGAGGCGGATATAAATGCTACCCGAGCTAGGAAACAATCTTTTGTCACCGATAAATAATCTTAAGTACACCACTTACGTGAAGTAGACAAGAAAATTTCGGCTTATACTAATGGAGCGTTGGCGTGGGTCAGTGAAACCGACTGCCGGGTATAAACACACTGAGCAACACCATATGGCCATCTTCTGAAACGTATCTAAGTTAGTTATTTGCCGAGAAAAATGCTTTTTGTTGTTTTTCTTATTTGCCACGGTAAATACAGTTTGATTTCTAGTGTTAGAACTCGCGGAAAGATGAAACAAATCGCTTCCACTGTTCAGCCAAGAGTACGTTAACATCGGTAACAACCTTTTCCACAGTTTATTTTTCTTCATTGTAGAATACCAAGGCTAGCAATGCACGGATCTGAGTTATACTGCCTGAGAACCGCTTGCTTGTCAGTTTGCAGTAGCGTTGCTGGCACAGATAGATGTGTTAGAGTATTTTTAGTTCCAAATACTCCTAAAGCGGCTTCTTTATATCTCTCCTCGTATGACTTGGCCCGCTCACCCTCGCGTTCATAGGTGATTAAAATTTCTGGCGTCAAAAAGGACATATTTTTTCTTCTAACATTTGACGGATGAGTTGTTGTGTTCAATCCTCCATTCATCTGGCTGTCCCTTAAAGCATTTGGAATTTGCCCTTCACTCTTTGAGCACAGCATTATACCGCATGTTAGATTCAAAATGCGAACGTGAAATCAGTGCTCATGTATTGCCAAGAATATTCACCACCGACTGCTATAAACCTCAACCGAATGGTTGCCCTGGCGAAATATTTCTGCAGATGACTCGTGAATGAGACGTTTCCTAACAACCCTGCAACTGCCGATATATGGAATTGAGGAGAGTTTCTATTTATAAGCATAAACATGGACAATACAAATTATGATTCATAATAAAAATCGCGTGTCCAATTGCGAAAACTCACGAACATCTGACGATCTCACCCGACTGAGTTGTGACGTAGATCTCCCGAGTGACGTCTTCAACGACGCACGAGTGCCGATCGGTGTCGAGAGCGGTCCTATGGCGCGTCGTTTAATTAATTTCGTCACATCCTTCAGGGATGAAAATACCCTAACATTTCAATAACAGTGTTCTTTACTATGAGGCCGAGTTTAGCTTTCGTGTAATATAAAAACGTCCGAGCCGACTATACATAGCAACAAAAATGGTATATACAGCTTGAAATAGCTAAAATAAAGAGTTAGATCACATGCATGCAGAAAGCGTTTTTGTTAGCATTTGCCTACAGCTCTGTCAAAATATTGGATTTGCAGCATGCTGAAGTCTGTCTAACTTGACACTTGAGCCAATCACGTCAAATTCTTAGTTGAAAGCAAATATAATCTTTGTCGATTGTCAAATAACATAATTTCAGTAATTTACCCAATATTCAAATGCGTGTAATCATATCGAAAGGAAACAAACACAAACATGATTTGAAAAAATCGTACTAGAAGAAATATCATCGCCTTAAATGGTGCGAGTAGGAAAAGCTGCCATAAGCGCGTATTCGTCCATGATTATAACACTAAAGTTCCCTTTTTATTTTTTCACCATTACGCATTCTGATTCTCAATCGTAAGTCAAAGCAGCGACAATATCAAGGTTTTTTCCCTTCAAAGATAAGAAATCAGAGCATTATCCAGCGCAGGCGAAAGGTTTTTAATGGATAAATACGAGGCAAATATCTGCGATGATAACCAACGGACCGGTCAATACGATATTTGTCACAACACGGAGTGTATAACATAAAACACCGCTTTAGGCGTTTGAAAACAACAAGGGCCTTGACATTTAAATTATAATAAACTTGTCAGGGTTTCAACTGAACTTATTGACTGCAAATTCGCGTATTGACTGTTAAGTGTCAGAAATATCTGCCCTAGTTTTTGCGCAGGCAAAACACGCTTCGTCAATTTCAAAATAATCGCGTGAAGTTTTATGAGCCACCTGCCGTCGCCTGTGTAATGAATCGTGCGTTTTTCATCAGATAAATTCAGAACTTCCATACTAATTTCCAAATATTAAACCCCAGAGGTTTGTAGCAGTAATATTTCTATCACAATTACGTTCGTGATTCAAGTTTCATTTTTTTCCGAAACACCACGAACATTCAAGTTGTAGTCTAAACACAGTCTATTTACGATGTATGCAAATCTACAAGAAATGTCCGCATAGTGTTGTTGTTCCGAATCCCTTTTCCTGTTCGTTCTCTGACACAATTAAACTCATCCTGGGTCGTTTATTGAAACGTCGGCTCCAAGAGAAGGGAATATGCAGAAAGATAAAGCGCTAATGACGAAATCCGGAGCTTACAGCAACTCACGTCATCGCAAACGTTTGAAATCGCGTCAGTTATCAGCTAACATTTCACGCTGTGTTCGCCAAAACTAGAACTGAAAGAAAACGTGTTATTTTGTTTGCAGAAACTGAAATAAAGCATCTCTGATACCTCTTAAACTGGAGTGAATTTAATGTACATTTTACTGGTTATTTCTCAGGCTGATGTGTCTTGCCAGATATATCGCATAGACGATCAAAGGATCCTTATCGTTTGTTTCAGTTCAATTTACGATCTATTTTGAGCTCATGGGCCATGGCCTCGACTGATGTAATCAAAATAGTTTATTTATTTTAAGAAAAAGCCTAATTCCAGAAATCCAGATTTTTCTTGAAACACAAATAACTTGAGAAGCTCTTTCGGGGGGGGGGGGGGGGGGGGGGCGAACGCGACAAACAACAACACACGCCGATTTCAAGGAAACGCGTTCTACGGAAAACAGTTTTATTCGAATCCGATTCGGATCAATGTTCAGCAAATTGGACCCTTTGAGTGGATTATAAAGAAATAAGGAAAATTATTAGATCTTCGATGTTTTGAAGCAGTTGAAAATTATTAAAGAAAGATTAGAAAATCTTTCAACTGAGCTGCGTTGAATTATCTTATCTTCATTTGGCGACTTCCAAACCCGTGTTCGTTGCTCCAGCTTCAGTCGAACTGTTCAGGTTGGCGCTAGAACTTCATGATAATTTGAAACGCCACTTGCGAGTATTACTAGCACAAGAAATCGTTATTTTTAGTTGTAATTTAGAAAGTAGTATACCCAATGCCTCTTTTAACCATCTCACTCCAGACCCACATTGTTTTTACATATTAAGCCCTCTCTCCTCGGTCAGTGGTAAGCTAAGCCACTTTTTAGTGACGAACGGAAAGCAATTGTTTTAAGGTAATATTCTGATAAGCTTTTTACTTTGTGTTACATTTTTTAAGATGTTAACGAATATAAATAAACATTTAAACACACCTACATTATCTTTTAGGCGGCGCTGGTCGATTGTTGAAGCACTCGCCCCAGGCCCTCCCACACCACCCGGTCTAAATTCCAGCCAGCACTGAAATGTCCCGGAAATGTGTAAGCAGAGAAATACCAGGAATCTCAAAACAAACCTTAACAATTTTAATACTTCTTCATATTAACAGAGGTACATAGTGTCCTTTTAATATTAATAATCCAATACATGAAATTGCCGTAATTTTGAACGTGTATAAAAAATGTCTGCAATAACTTATCATTTGACCCGTCATGCAGTAGTGGCATCTTGTAAAAATTCTTAAAATTTTGCGGTAAAAACTGGTATAACAAGAGCAGTGACACGACCCCAAACCTGTAAAATCGATACACTGTAGTCGCAGTGCGTAAATAAGTATTTGAAATTTAGCTAAACAATGCTTTCAAGGTACGTGTAGTTCTCGATATTTAACATCGGTACATTTAGTATATTTAACTTCAGTGACATGAAATCCTTTTAGCAACTGACACGTGATCTCTTTGTTATTTTAAAAGCAACTAATATGAACTACGTCACACGGTTAACTGTCTCAAACTCTTATAGAGCGTTGTCACACACGTGATAAGCGGCCATATTGGATTTCTGAAACAAAATACAATATTTGTATAAAACTACAGTTCATCAGCGAAGCCCGCGAGTGACGTCATGACACAGACAAACAAACCGTAATGGTGGACGATTTTGAAGATTTCTTCAAGAACGGAAGTTGGTGTTCCTAAAACACTTTTGAAACGAAAACTTCACCGACATTCCCTCTATTCCTCTCGGAACGTGCTACGCAAATGTTTTCCGACTCTCGCTGGGATCCAATAATTTGATTATATTTTTAGACTTCCCGCGCTTGGCTATTCCCGGAGGATTGGTGACGACACCAACATGGCCGCCGTTTCTTTGTTTTGTGACACCAACATGGCTTCCGTGACGTCATGTAAAAACGCTCCATAGAGTCGATTAAAATCACCACGACAACGGCAATTAAAACGTCACTAAACAACAAAGTATCAATGAGCTGAACAAAGATTTTGGCAGTGCGTTCGAGTCCTCTGGAAAACGATGACGCAAGATGATTAAAATTGCATTTTATGGAGAGCATGACCTAACACCAATTTTCTAATTTCAGTTCGAGTTTAATTTGAACATTGTTTCACAGATCCAGCTGGAGAACTCTGATAACAAGAGAGACAGACCGAATGGACCAAGAAAATAGCTAATTGCTTCAGTATAATAATAAAACAGATACATATTTTCATTCTTAAAGCGGACTCCTTTCGTGTCCCGCAGTGGTTCCGCTTTAATACAAATTATACCCTTAGCTGTTCTCTCCCTTAATGGCTGTCACTGACAGTGTAGCCACAATAAATAATACACTTTTTCCATTAACATGAAAATAAACCTTTCATTTCAAATTGCCCGATAACGTACTGTTTAAATATCTTTTAAGGTCAGATTATATTATATTTAAAAATCGAAAAAGATAATTTCTTACTTAACATACCTTACTCCTTGTCACACAAACTACGTACAAGACTCCCAAACTACACTAAACTATTAAGTATCGCAAGGTGTCAACTGCCAAACACCTCCCACGATTTACGGAAACCTTGCCAGTTCCAGTACTGCTCGGTCTGCATTTCTGTCAGGCGAGATATGGTGCGATCAAATGCGAAGATTTCTTCTTCCGCCGTAAAAAGGGCGCTTGATTGAGCATCAGACTGTAAACAAGAGAACAGGGTAGATCAATTATCAGTGACAAACCCAGATCCTCTTCCTAGACATAAACATAGATACCAACAAAACAGACAGTGGTGCTTACAGCTGATAAGTCAAGGTCGTCCATTAGCTTTCGTTTAAATTCATCGTCACTGGTGGTCAGCGGTGTTGTGTTAAAAAGATCCCCAATTGAGGTAGCCGCTGAACATATAAGACGAATCTAACAAAATAAAAAAATGAGCCTTTGTTAAAGCAAACCAAAAACCTGACACTGGATTATATGCTACGAACATTTATAGAGGTGCGAGCAAGGATGAACACGATTCATAATAAACTGAGAATTTTAGAGACTCAGAATTCAATAGAGCGTAGTGCACTGTTGCTCTCTGACGTCATAGATTTTGCAATGCTACAATGCCTACAATGCCACGTGACCTCGAAGTAGCCAATGACAAAGCGAGCTGCTGGGAGAAAAACGAAACACTCGATGGAATCTTCACATGTCCACTGCAGTACAAGGGCGCTAACTGAACAAGGACTCTTAAGCAAACCACCAAAACAATAAGGATAAAGTCGTCAACACATTTAAAAAATTAAACGTGGAATGGAAACACATCTTACCCTGTTATCATAGAGTGTGTCAATAAGAGTGATGAATCTCCTGGCTTCTGTTTTTTGAAACAATGTCATCTTAGGAATGTCTCGTAAGATGATAATATCGAAGTTCTCACAGAGTGATAAATAATCTGCCGCTCCAAGAGGCTGAAAGAAAAAAATAAATAGCATCTATAAAGTTTATCATTGGATGGAATCCCCTGATAATTGTTTTTTATCGGGTTATTGGTCAAAAATGGTCACACGGTCTACACACCAAGTGGCCACTCAAGCCCAAGCTTATCCAGGTTCCCTAAGTATACAGCGACTATAAGAGTATTTATACAACCTCCTGGACGGAGAGAGGCACTGAAGAGAGACTGAAGTGCACAACGCAGTGCCAGCCAGGGCTCGAACCAGGACCACTCGATCCGGGGTCTAGCGCACTAACCAGTAGGTCACCGCGCCTACCTTAAACATTATTTTCTTAGTAGAGAAATGCTTTATCCATCTGAAAGTTGTTCATGCACGTAAACGCAGCTATTTCAAAATTCGAAAGCAAGAATTCTCAAGAGTATCATCACAAGGCTTGTAATGGGGGCAACAAACGAATACGGTTCTCCCAGTTTCGAGAGTAGCTAAGAAGTTTAGAAAATCAACAGAAATAAGTAAAAAAGTGTTCATAATCGCATTTTCCGCGGTGGAGGAGCGGATAATGGCACGACGTTTGTAACGTCTCAATCTTCCCATTCTAACCATCCTCGTTCCTTTTACCTGCTTTAGTAAATCCCCTTTGGCATTTTCCTCCTTTGGATAAGTACGTAAGTAAAGCCTG
>OX393564.1:27192479-27247479 GCA_947652115.1 Blastomussa wellsi | reverse complement strand
TCAATTCTCCCAACTGATTGTGACAAAATTCTTTTAATGAGGGCACCTCTTCCATGGAAGGATTTTTGCTAAGGACTCCCCTCCTCTATTCCTCTGGAAATTCCAATCAGGCTTCATACATTTCTTTATTTTTTGGCCTTTGAGATCCCCCCACCCCACCGCCAGGAATTTCCAGTCCCTTCTCTGGGGGGATTAATGTGGCTAAATGAAATTTAGGCGAGGTTAACCTTAAGACAATTCTGGCCAGCAGTCGTCCCCATTAGCATGGGATGGGGCGACCGTTGAGCTTCTCAGCAGGGGCATCTCATGATCTGCTAACATAATTGCTTGCTTGCTGGCCTTCGCAAAGGATCATTTTTGATTGCCTGCTGATTGGTGCAGATCTTTTTCTTTTCCCACTCCACCCTCCCATTGGTAAGTATTGGGGTCTTGGCAAGTATTTCACGGACTTGGTCAGTGTGATGGTGCCTTTGGTGGTGGCCGCTTGCAGGGTTGCCATGGATACCTCCTTCCCCATGCCAGATTTGTTGGTCCGGCTCCACCAACCTTCAAGGCACCAGCTCCCAAACTCATCTATTGGTGATGAGTTTAACAGGTATTTAGTATGATATTTTCAGGAACTATACATTAAGTAGATTTGAATTGTAGACAATATTAACCAGCTAGCTAGGCTATTTTCTGTGTATTCATCGTCGTAATATTTTAATGAGAAGTTAGATGTTCATCAGGTTGAACATTGTCTAGCATACCATCTGGATGTCTATTTGATGTAGCAATCACTACAACTCCTTTTTCAAACAGCGTTGTAAACAATCTTTTTAGAATCATTGCATCAGCAATGTCGGTTACCTACAAAAAGACAAGCCAACAATTTTACGTAAGACTGTTTTCCTGTACAAGTCAAGTTCCCTAACTATCATTTCACTTTGGGCCAACAGCAAAAAATAATACAAAGATGTCACGTCTAGCAGCCCCCGTTTTTTCTTAGTCATTCAAGCGCAAGACAAATAATAAATGGCTGTGTAAAACTTGGAAAGGGAGGGGTGGGGGGTGGAGTGGGGATGTGGGGTAAACAAAAACGTAGTGTGTCTGCTTGTAAGGAAAGGCATGCCTCTTGCCTAATGCCCCATACTGCCAGAGCTTATCCTGGCTTCGGTAGCATTAAGCAGCAAGGAATATTTCTATTTCCCCTGGATGGGATGCTAGTCCAGACACCTGGGTGGAGAGAGGCACTGTGAGAGTTAAGTTTCTTGCCCAAGAACCACAACACAGTGACCCAGCCAGGGCTCGAACTCGGGTTGTCCGATTGAGAGTCTAGCGCACTAACCATTAGGCCACCGTGCCTCCCTCCTTTCTTCCACTTTTAGATTGAAACTACATTTCGTCCATTTCCATGCTCAATAGCACTTTCCATTCTACAACCATAGGCATGCAATGCATGCAGAAAGCTATGTGATTATTGCTTGTACACACAACCTCACTGCAAAATGTAAGTGTGTTGCAAACATAAGACAATGAAAAAATTATGTGACTGTGTCTACTGAGGAAAAATGATGTCCAGATTTAAAAAACGATGGTATCAAAAAGGAATTTTTGAACAATTCTGTTAAATGATTCCATTGCCTTCTGCTGTCTCTAACTGTTTATCTAAACCTCTCGTATAAGTACCATAATTTTTTATACAACCTCTGAAATCGCAAAATAAATGTGTCATGAAAGTTTGATGCATAACATTACTGCATGATCTTCGTACATCCCATATACAGCATCCCTTAGCCTAGGATAGACCTTACCTGGAATTCATCAAAACATAAAAGCCACCACTGAGAGCTGATCTGTTCAGCGACTGGGGGAATAGGATCAAAAGGCTGGGCTCTTATTGACTTTGGGTCCCGTGGTGGAAGACTGGCTTTTAACTTGTGAATACCTGCCCAAACAAATGCTATTCTTTTAGAACATAGTCTATACAGTTAAAGTCTGTAAGTGTTTCAAAGGCATTTACATGCAACTGTATTGCAGTACCTATAAGAAAACAACCTTAACTTTTCAGTGTGCTAATTATGCTAGGCAGACTTCATTATTTTATTAAATTTATAGCTTTATATTAAATAAATTTATAGCTGCCAGCACGAAACTCAGTTTTCTCTAGCATGGAGCAGCTTGCAGTATTTCGTCTCCCCCTGGATGGCATGCTAGTCCATCGCAGGTTACTCCCACAGCATTCTGTCTCCTTTCCCTAACAACTCCCTGGTACCCATTTATACTCCTGGGTGGAGTTAAGTGTCCAATATTCTTTATTGAACCTGGACTGCTCAATCCGAAGGCCAGTGCACTAACCATGATTAGGCCAACAAATCTCCCAAAATAATAATCTTGTTTCACTCAAAGTATACAAGGCGAGAGAAAATGCAAAATTGCAGGGTACATACTTGAGTGAACATCCAACATGAATGAATGAAAGTGAACTCTTTGTTTCTTTTCCACAGGAGCTTCATCATAAAATAAATCCATCAACATTGTCTTGCCACAACCTTAGATAAAATTATGAATAAAATGCCTTTAATAGAATTGAAAATCCAATGTCAGTTACATGTAGGATGTGACCTCTTCTGAACAAGGGGGAGGGGAGGGTATTGGATTGTACAGTAAGGGGACATACATACATAGAGTTCTGTTCAAACATGACTTGTGAGTTGTCATCTCAGTGCCGTAACATACAATGAGCTAACTATGAATGGGTGAGAATGAATAAACAAAGGAACAACTTAATGAATGAATGAACAAACAAATGAATAAACAAACAAATGAACGAAAAAACAAATGAATGAACAAATGGATGAATGGATAGACAGACGGGCAGATGGAAGGACGAACAGAAGTACAAACAAACAAATAAATAAATAAATTTAGGAGAGCATACGTACCTACACTACCATGAAGATAAAGACCAAGAGGAGCTTTTTGTTTATTACTTAATCCAAAAACCTACCACAGAAAAAGGGAATTAATATTAAAACATTAAATTAACATCTACATGTACTACAAAATGTAAAAAGTGCCACAAAAAGTAAATGTGTAGCTAATTAGTTTAAAAGGTCGTTAAAAAATGAAAGAATTTTAAAAGTACTGTTGCTTGAAGCTTCACTGTGTAAGTTCAATGGAGGGCAAGATTATGACACTCAATTGAGAATAACAAGATAGCATTCAAATTCAGAATTGATACATGCAAAGAAACATTCCTTGCTACCTTACTAAGAAACCCAGCACTGCTGGGCTGATAATTAACTACATCATTATGCAGTCTTTGCAGATGCTCAACAATCTGCCGCTGATATCTATCAAGTTTGAGCTTTCCACTTCTGACTGTTTCATCATATTTTTTAAGAGGGCCTGCCTCCTGATTATCAGAATGGGAACTTGATACACTGACAAAGTCATCTGAAAATAATTAGTTAAATACAAAAAGAATTAGAATCCATCACATAAGATTGCTCGAGGATTTCTTATACGACGTGAAACAATTAGATGTATGGTAGTATTCCACAGTTTAGTAATAATTGTGTCATTCAGGTACACCTTGAGTATTATAAATCTATTTTCCAAGTCAAATCAGAACCTGAGTCAAAGCTTAGCCTTTAACGAGGTAAATGGTCAGTGGTGGCTGAACAGAAAATAAATAAAGGAAGTCAGGCAAAAAATATGGAAATTGCTCTGAACTAACTTTCATTCTATAATAAGCCAACCTATGTATGCACCAGTTAACCTAAATGCTCCATAAAGACTAAAATCTAAATTTAAGACGTTTCATCTTACCTCAGCACCAGAACAATAGCTGATGTAGTTTTTCAGCTATTATTCTGGTGCTGAGGTAAGAGTCGTCTTAAATAATATTTTAGTTTTTACACATTAAATAATTGTATTCTGATTAACTTATCAGGTTAGCTTAAGTACTGTTGACTCACAAATGGTTAGCTTTCACAAAGCCATAACAGCGCAGAAAGTTTACAGTCAGCGGGGAACGGACAGCCAGTTAGGTTGGAAAGTATCCCATATTAATTAATATTTGATTCATAAAATAATAATTTAGCATAATTATTATTAGTTGAACCTTTTCATTTATTGAAATAGAGAATCCTTTACTGAAGCTTCCAAGATAAACAGACTACGCGCAGCTGCTGACTAAAATCATACTGATAAAGAATGTCAAGCGTTTTTCTTGTTTAAGGAATCTCGAACTAAAATCTTATAGATTGTCTCCCGGCAAATTATAGACCCTACTAGGCGCCATACCAGCTTGAAAGGCACCCCGATTTTTTATTAGTCTTAAACATCGATGAATAGCAAGAAATATACTTACTAGCTGTTCCTGTTAAGGTCGAAGAATTCCGACAAATCGTGATCGGAAGACAGACAAAATTTCGTCTAAAACTACATCTCGAAGCCGCCATTTCTTATATGACGTCAAACATGTAGTTTCCTGTCCTTTGCGGTCAAGGTTGCTGTGTGCGTGGTTACTAAGGACTCACTTTCGTTTCCAAAAACAATTTTAGCGATTTTTGAGCTGCAATATTTGGCGGCCGTTAATATCGAATCATGGGTTTACTCGACAGGCTAGTCAACTGGCTGGGCTTTAAAAAGAAGGAAATTAATGTTATTTGCATAGGGCTCGATAACAGCGGGAAGACTACGATTCTTAACAAACTAAAGCCTGACAAAGTGAGAACTCAAAGTTTTACATTTTATGTACGTGGGCGCTGATTACTGCAGTACCACAAATTATACAACTTTTAAATCAAATGAACTGCCTACATGGCTAACGCACCTCTTTTACTCAGGCTCAGGCACAAGACATTGTACCCACTGTTGGATTCACGGTAGAAAAGATATCACAAGGCGGGTAGGTTAATTAAATAAGCTTATGCATGTATTAAACTTTTGAAGCTCAAGTCGAGCTTGTACTAAATAAGTCAACTTTTATTTTCTCAAGCGTACCTTCATCTGTATCGTGCACTTTCTAAAATGCACTTGAATTCACAAATGGGTCTTACTGATTGGAAATTCTTTTTTATTTATTTCTTTAGTCTTAACTTTACTGCATTTGATATGTCTGGTCAAGGACGATATAGAAATCTTTGGGAACATTATTACAAGTGAGTTTGAGACTGAAACAGAATATTGATAATAACTTAACAATTTTTGTTTGTTGATATTTAGTATTTAATATACAGGTGATATGGGACAAGGTGGCCTAGCTAATGGCTAGTGCGCAAGGCTCTGGATCAAACAGCCCGGGTTGCAGCCCCGGCTGGGGCACTGTGTTGTGTTATTGGGCAAGGCACTTTCCCCTTGCAGTGTCTCTCTCCTCCCAGGAGTATAAATGGGTCCAAGTGAATTGTTGGGGTGACCTAACAGAATGCTGGAAAGTAACTACAATAGACTAGCATCCCATCCAGGGGAGTAGAAATACTTCTAGCCACTTCATGCTACAGATCAGAGTTAAGCGCCTGCATCCATGAGCCAGTTTGGGGAAAAAGGCTGTACATTTTTATATAGGTGACACAGGGCAAGGTGGCCTAATGGTTAGTGCGCTGGACACTGAATTGAGCAGTCCGGGTTTGAGCCCTGGCCAGAGCACTGTGTATTGTTCTTAGTCAAAACACCTTACCCTCATAGTGCCTCTCTCCAGCCATGAGCAGACACGAGTACTGGCTGATTGTTGGGTCAACCTGACAGAATGCAGGGGAGTAACTAGCAATGGACTAACATGCCATCCAGGGGAGTAGCAATACTCGCAGCTTCTTCATGCTTCAGAATCTGGTCCATATTTAAGACATTTGTAAAATTCAATGTTTACTGAGCAACTGTCTTTTATTCATTAGAACTGCACAAGCTGTAATATTTGTGCTGGACAGTAGTGACCGTCTAAGAATGGCAGTAGCTAAAGAAGAATTAGACCTTTTATTACAGCACACAGGTAAGATTGACTAATTAAAAAATAGATTAAGTGTTGTTTACAGGAAGTTACCAGGAAGTCAGGAAGTGCTGTGACTCAAAACCACAATGTAGATGGCTGGTAGTCTGGAATTCTCAGTTATTAGAAATTACATGAAATATGGTCACAGTTGCATTTGGTTCTTCCAAGAATAATCAGTCTTTGTTTCAAGGGTGTAGCTAGGGGTTGCCCTGGGGTGCCCATGACCTCTCCCCCACCCCTCCCTTGTGAACATTTTTAAGTAAGCAACATACAATATACAAACATCTAATATTGTAATAATCTAATATCATATTAAACAACATGCAATATTCAGGTGGCAAAAAATGCATGACCTCCCTCACTCCCCACTTTGAAAAATCCTGGCTACTCCCCTGTGGTTAGTTTTGCCATGGGGCTTATAGTTATTTCTGTTTGCAACATGTGATGTAAGTCATTGATAAAATATCCATGAAAATTATGAGTGGCACACCCTGCTAGTATCTGATATTAATGTTGGTCAGAGACGAAGTACATGACTCTAAATAGCATTTTATAGTACACCAATAATATTACTATAATTTAACAATATAATTACTGGATAATTATTATCCTTGGCTTGTAGCTATGGCATATCATATAATCTCCGGTCACTGGTACAGTTAAAAAATGCCCAGATACCACTGAGGTGCTGCTGGAAGTACACAATCTGTGACATAGAAAATGCCTATAATTTATACAGGTGTATTTTTAATGTACTCTTTGTGATGGCGTTCAGGCTTGATGTTTCAGTCAAAGTTCAAAGTAGGTGTTTTCCTTATGCACTTTGGAATGTTAATTTCTCACCAGAAATTGTTGCAAGAAAAGTACCTATTTTATTTTTTGCCAATAAAATGGATTGTAAAGAGGCTCTCTCCCCAGTTCAGGTATGAAATTTTAGGAAATACATGAAATAAAGCTTTAGTAACAATTTGTTACACTGAAATATTCATTATGGAATCAATTTATTTGCCAGCACATATATTTGTTGTGGTTTACCCTTGGTTCAATCTGGTATTTTCCTTAATTTGTTTTTGTTTTTTTTTTAATTAATTATCATTTATTACCTTACACCAAAGCAAAGGAATAGGTAGGTGCTGCTGGCAGTACATGAGAGGGAAAAATTTAATCATTCTTGATTATTAAATTTTATTTTAGTCTCCTTCCTGAGGAATTAGGGTTTAAATACAGAGTATTCAATAATTTATTGTAATACTATTTGTTTTTATTGTTGACAATAATGTTGACATGTAGCCTTCAGTTCATATATGTTATAATTTCATTTAATTTCTAGTGCTCTAATAAAATGGGGTTAGAGGCCATAAAAAATAAACCATGGCATATATGGTAAGTAGTAAAGTCTACAGGCTGTTCACATACATCTTGTCCTGTTATGTCCCCATCCTTTTTGTCAGACCAAATATCAAGACCTCCCAGAGGCCATGACCAAATATCAAGACCTCTTGCTGGTCCCAAATCAGCTTGCACATAGTACTCGTTCTGTAATTTTCAGCCAATCAAATTTGACAATGAGTCCATGAATCGTGACTTACAATGCTTTAATCAGTCAGTTGTTATCTTATGTTAATATGACAATGAAACTTCAATCAGTACTTGTAGTTTATTTCAGTCTTTGTTTTATTCAGTGCCAGCAATGCGCTTACTGGAGAAGGACTCAGTGAAGGAGTTGACTGGCTTACAGGTGATTAATTAATATACCCTGTTTCCATATATAGCAATCACATTGAAACCTTGAATTTTTTCAGGCTTTTTTCCAGTTGCTCAATTTGGAACATTGCACAAAGCAGAATTTTGATACCTCATTTTTGTGGGAATCTCATTTTGTGTGTACAAGTTCTGAAAAACATCATGATTATGACAATGATTGAAATGTTGAAAATTGTTTTTTTTTGTTATTTTCAGATCAGATACGCACATGAAAAAGCTGATACAACATGTATAATTCCTGATCTCCACAATTCTCACATGTACAAAGTTGATCAGGATACCACTTTGTTTTGATCATTAAGTTTTAGATTGAAAATTATTTTATTTGTCTACAGTGTATTACTTTGCTACCAAACATGTACATTTACCTAATAATATTATGGTTTATCTTTTTTGTCTGTATGTGGGGGTGGATCTAGGGGAGGGGTACAGGGTGCACACCCCCTCTCTGCCTAGATGACCTGAGGCTTTGTAATATAAATGTATAACTGGTATTCTGTGAAAAAAAAAACTGTGGTTTATTGGTGGTTACATCAATCCTTAGTGGTGCACCCCTCCTGAGAAAAATCCTGCATCTGCCCCTGGAATGCAGTTAGGCAAGCTGTAATTTCTGTAGTTACCTTCCTCTTGTAGAGGAAAGATCATGCGTTGGTTGAACTTTTTGTAACTGGGCAGCAAGAATCAGCAACTCTTCCTGGAGCCGCTCTTGTGAGGATTAGCTGTACCAACTCTTGCTGTCGCATGAATTGCTGTTGAACGTGGTTGAATAATGTCTTGGGGGGGAGGTGGGAGGCATCTCCGTTGTGTGGTAGCAAAAGGTATGGATACTGAGCTGTTTGGGCCCAGCATATGGTATAGATTTTGACCATTTTGGCTTTGAAATATAGACATTGTTTGTACACTCAACTATGTTTGTTTAGTAACGTCAATTTAGTAACGTCAGGAATCTTTCTCAGATGCTTCAAACTGAAACAGTTCCAGGTAGGGTTTTGTGTGAATTAGGGGAGCTTCACATCACACACTGTGCTGCACCCACCCCTCCCCACATCCCTCTATAATGTACATGTTATTGTACAGTATATACTAAAAGGTCTTGATGATCACTGCCACAGGTGGCAGCTGGTTTGAGATCATCACTTGTCCTCTTATTAGCTAGTATCCACTTTTTGAACTTTTTCACAAATAGCACCTTCAAGTTGGCAGGATAGCTATCGTACTCGGGTGCAAGCCTGTTGCAGGCGTTCCTGGGGACACTTGCTGTTGAATATGGTTGAATAACCAATGTTTGACCCCTTCCCCAGCCCGCCATTTTATGCCCTCGCCTCAATTTCAAGCGGATTGTACGCGATTTACGGGAACGTTTGACAAAAATGCTATCGCAAGCTAGATGGATGTGCTAAACGCGAGTACTTTTCAATAGCTAGTCTCTCCTTGACTAAGCTGACTAAGGAAAGAACGATCATTCATTTATATCTATTTTGATTGACAGGGAAAGTTTAAAAAGGCATAAAAAGTAAACAACTTGGCTTTAGTAAGATTGGAACAATTCACCTTTTAAAAAGTGTAATGTAACGTTAATTTAATTTTACTTGTTTTATAATCGATATTCTATGTTAAATAGAGCGGTGGTCACTGGGTTATTCTAAAACAATTATAAGGCTCGCTCCCGGGTGACAAAAATCAATTATTCGTTTTAACGAATATTTTCAGGCTTGACCATCCATATTTTTTCGTGGTCATTCTCATTGCTTTGGAATTTTTCCATCTTTTAGAGGACGTTGCGAATTCCTTGCTACGTACAGGCCCAGTACAAATTGCGGCCGCAAGTAACAGTTTCGGCTGCTTGTTAAGTTGATACTTTAATTAATGTTTTGTACTAGTAGACCAGTACCGAGAACTATTAAAGGCACAGACTGTATAAAGAGACCGTTCGCAGAAAATAAAGGCATTGGAAAGCGTATATATAATAGATTGCCTTGTCTCTTCGTTAACCATTAACCAACCCACTAGACAAACACTAAAAGACCTCTATTTTCATTCGTTCGGCAGGGTAAGCCTGGCGGGGCGGGACAATTTTTTCACGCATTAACACTATATTTGGCTCGCGTAACCGGGACAACTAATGTCGTGAAATCTCTCCCCTTAGGGCGTGTCCCCTTACTGTAGTCCACCATAGGGTGACAGCACCCTCCACCACCCTCAGGGAAACGAGGACGCATTGTTGTGGACACGTTGTTGCTCATGACGATTTATTGCGCGCGAAAACATTTGTTGTGGACACAAAATGTTTCTGAACAAAATCAGAAACATTTTTGTCTCTCACACAAAATTTGTGTCCGAAACAATGTTGCGCGCGCGGGCAAACATTTGTGCCCTCAACAATGTGTCCTCGTTTGCCACCACGTTTAGAAACAAACGCGTCTTGGGTACCCGATATGACATCTGAGGCCTTAGAAAAGACGAGTTGCTTTTCCTTGTCCCAAGAGACACTTATGTGATCCATACAGAGGATTTGGTGTACCTGCACTAAAGAATTTAATTAACCTCTTCTGTTTAGTACATCTTTTGATTTGAATCCTACAGGACTGAGTTAATACGCCTTATTGTATTCCTGAAGTTACAATTTTGCATTCACAACAAATGTACCTTTTACAGGCACGTGAACAAGGCATGTGATATTTACCGCTACTTTTGATGACAACACTGGTGACCAAAGAGTTTGTATGAGAATTTGCATGGATTTGAAGTCAAGCTGAAAATAACTTCTTTTCCTTTGAAAAGCTACAATAATGCAGTTTGAAATCTTTATACCTGGTCTCCCTTTTGGTCTTTCTCGAGCTTCCGAAAGCATTCGCGCAATTTTCGTTTTACCGTTTAATGTCAGTTTTAGAATGTGATAGACCGTTGAAACGAAAATCGCGCGTATGGCTTTCAAAAGCACAAGAACGCCCAAAAATGGACACCAGATAAGGTCTGAATTGAAACTCTGTTGAAGCAAAGGGAAACGAAGATATTTTCAGCTACTAATTTCAAATCCAAACTCGTATAGTACGCATTTGATCGCCCGAGATTACAAATGCGGTCTGTGAGTCTGTTCTCGGCCACGCTACCCTTGATCTATCACAAATAAGGGAAACCACTGAGGAACCAGCTGGATTTTTACAATTTCGTTTTTATTAGCACATAAATAAGTGGTAAAAATTAAACTGGCATTTTATAGCGATATTCGGTATGATATCGCTGGAATGTATAAATGTATTGCATAAATACAAACGTACCAACTCTTATATTGTGACAGCTTGGAAAATAAAATAGAAAGTAAGTTCTGATACATGGCTTATTTACCACTTAGCATGATGATAAATAATGCATTCTGAACCTGTTCCCACTGGACGTCGACTAACACAGCTATGTCGAAATCAGTAAAAAAAATACGCTACCAAATACAAATGTAAAGTTTGCAAAGAACACACCCTTGGGCCTTATAACACAGCTATCATTTTTCCACCGATTTACTATCAAATTTTCCTAAGGGCAAAGGCTCTCGATTAGCAAAAGCAACAATTAGAAACAAGTTGCAAAGAAATAAAGTCGTATTTTTTTCTGCCGGAACATTGCAACATCGACGCACTATTTTTCGAATGTACATGAAGTTCGAAACGTTATTGTTTTTATTCTATGGCAAATCCGTGACGTAGCTACACGGCGTGAAAACGCTGCCAAATACAAATGTAAAGTTTCCAAAGAACACACCCTTGGGCATGGCTTTAAAATTAGCTTTAAATAAAATTGCCGCTGATCATCTATCATTTATCTATATATCATTTTATCATCTATCATTTTTCCACCGATTTACTATCAAATTTTCCTAGGGGTAAAGGCTCTAGATTAGCAAGAGCAACAAGTTGCAAAGAAAGTCGTATTTCTATTTTCTGGCCGAACATCGACTCACTATTGATCGAATGTTATGTACATTGACAAGTTCGAGACGTTATTGATTTTATTCTATTTCAGTGCTTGGAGTTTAGATCCCAGTTATACTTCATAAAGCCGACTTTAAAATTGCCGCTGATCAAGAGTTCCTCCAACTGATCTCTCTTCTTTCCTTTTCCCATGTGAGCCAGCACAAATTGAACAAGCTGAGAAAGAAGCGCACACAAACAATGTAAAGTCGCTGTTATATAAATCGTTGCTTTAGACAGTTGAAGATACAGTGCCGCATCCAATGGGTGTGACAATGATTCATGCACATTACCGTCGGACAGACTTACCACGTTTTACTTCGTGTTGTCCTCAACTGATGGTCCCTTTGTCTCCGAGAATAAATAACAATTATTCCATGAGCCCGCGTTGGATATGAAGTGATAAAATAACCAACGAGCGCGTAGCGCGAGTTGGTTATAATCACTTCATATCCAACAAGGGCGAATGGAATAATTGTTTTAGTAAATTCTCAAACCGGGTTTTGCCGCCGATTTTTATTTCCACAATTTTACAAAGCGTAAAATAAAAACTTGGCGCACTATTTTCCATATGACGTAAAACTCCGACTATTGGCTCATAGTCGGAGTTTTTTAGCCAATCAAAAAGCTAGAAATGCAATAGTCGGAGCTGAGAATATACCAAGTACTGGTATCCGTCGAGTAACTTTATGAATAGTTCTGACATGATCGTTACTGTTGTTACACGTGTATTTGACTAGCGGCATTTTTTGTTTGTAGGCACAGTCTCAATTCTGCGAGCACAGAGTCAAGAACAAGGGTGTTAAATGCGGCAGTCACAACAATGTTACAAGTTGCTGAAGGTTTATAAGAACCTTGCAACAAATTTAATACCGCAATACTCTCGACCTCACTCTCTGGTAACCTGGTGAAATGTTTTAATAAAATGTAAAACTGTTACCTCTTCGTTGTTGGAGCCGAAGTCTTCCCTATACCACTGAAAAATCTTGCTCAGCCGAATCTGCAGATATAAAATGGTGCCTCAAATTTAATACCACTAGCTGTCATATTGAGTAAAGCGATAGAAAGGTTTTTATACTTCTCTTTTCGGCATATTAAGCACGCAGCCATCTTCCCCTTCTAAGAACGCCTCAGCTGCAAGGGTCAACTCCTCGTCAATTCCCTGTGAAACATGGAAATAAATCCATCAGCCGTTTGTCTCGGTGAGACGGAAATTGTACGAGCTTAATATCGGACTAAACCTTACCGTGGAGGTGTATGTCTTTATCGGTGGGCAGCTTTTCGCTCCGCACACAAGAGCAAAGTGAATCTTGGGCTCTGGCGCTGGCAAAGCAACTTTCAGCCTGGGGTCACTCTTGGAGAAAGGCCTCGTTACAGCTCCGATGGCTTTGCGGTTTGAACGAAGAACGCCATTTTCAATCTCGTTCAAAGCAAACGTGTGCCCTCCAATTATATAGCATATGGTATTGAAAAACTGCAACAAAATTGATCATGAAATTGACAGAGTATATTGAAATTTCGCGAAAGAAAAAGTTAACTGTATCGCTACTCAACTGACAAAACATTCATCATAGATCGGGCAATTTCGGGCTTTCGTTACTGACATAAGGCGCATCTTAAAAAGTTTAGTCCATATTTTTTTCAAGTTCGTTGCTCGTCAAACATAGCGAATCTTAAAAAACAGATTTGCTCGTTTCTGGTTTTATCGTCTCTCGTTTGTGTTTTTCTGTTTCTGAAAATCATTATTCGATTGTTTCCTTTGATTTAAAAGGTAGCATAAGGTGCAAAAAAGTAAAACGAGATCTTAGTTGTGAAACTCAAGTCTCAAGCATTGCGCGCTGGCTAGCTGGGCGGCAAAACCAACGTGCGCTCAGTCCTTCGCATTATCTGTGATATCTAATGTTCTCGTAAAAGTTTGACGTGAAATTCCAACCATCAAATAATTAGGTTTCCCGCAATACTACAGCTATTGGATTATTACCTTGTATCTTTGCCACAGGTTAACAGGAGGTCCCCTCACCACATTGGCGTGGATAACCAACGCATTATAAATGTTAATAAAGAAAGCAAGCGTCTCTTCTCTTGTCATTCCTTCCAGTTTAACACGCTGTAGTTCAGCTGTGTGCTTCACGTAAGCCAGAAACTCTGTGCTCTGTGCCATCGCTCCGTAATCCACTCCCTTCCAAAATAACAAACGATAATGACTGTTATTACACATAGACAGAGTATGCAGGATGCATGCTGAAGCATTGTTCCCCTCCTATTCTATTTCCTTTCAAGTACGTTCAAGGTTTAGTTCATTCACTGTACTGTCCGTATCAACTAGAAATCCAAGATGACGGCCTCAACATCTTTTGCCTTAAAGAGTAAAACGCTTAACATTTTTATACTTGTTTCCCTTCACAATTTCCGTTTCATAACAGCAAATGTCTTACCTCGAATTTTTTGCTAATTGCGTGAGGGCTAGAAAAGATAGAGGTTTCAAAATTAAAGAATGACGGGCGACTTTATTGTATGTGATGATCACACGGTTGCTTTAATTTGTAAGCGAACCCCCACCTCTCTTCCCCGGGATGAAGAGGGCACGCTTTAAGGGGAGAAACGTTGGGTATAAGCTAAAATGTGTTTAACCTTTCCATCCTTGGATAAAAACTGGCTGTACAGGTTAAGAATTAAACGTCTCAACTCTTCTGCAATTTCAGGAGCTGGCCGTGGTTCGCACAAGGAGCTCATTCCTGCGTTCAACGCAGTGGATTCATCATCTTCAAGAAGACGATAAATGCTGTCATCATCCCTAAACTCTGTCTCCTTTCCTTTTCCCAAACTGTGTCCAAAGTTGCGTTCAACAAGCTGACGACACATTTCTATTGCTTTTTCTCTATCTGAGGAAAACATTTAAGGGGATGAATAAGTACTACGAATTTTATAAGACGCAACGCCAGCAAGAAGGAGCCGAAAAGTATGACCGTACTTTAATTAATTCGCAAGCCGAGGCAGCTTTCATCTCACTCTTCATCGATCACCTTGAGAACTCAAAAGCATGCTGCTCTGCAATGCTCCCATCACAATTTTGCCATCATTGGTCAGGAATCCTCGCTCCAGGGGGAGGGGGGATCTTGCAGTGGGGTTGAACATTTAAACCCTCCGTATTTTTTTTTGAGTAAAGAGAGTTGTCACGTAAAAATACGCGTAATTTTCTTCTGTTTGATTGACTAAATCAGTATTGAGAGGTATTTAAGCCTTGCTTTTGGAGGGTAAGAAATTTTGATGCCAGGTATTTTTTTGGGGGGTGTAAAGCTTCAACCTCATGTATTTGTTCGGTTCGCAATATGAAGCTCCATCAGACCAGCCACCCCCCCCCCCCCCCTCCCGACCGCCCCTGTCATGTATATTGGGGACAGGGTCCTCGCAGTTTTCTATTAAGATCAAAGAGGCGCTACACATCCTTTGGGAAAAACCAGCACTGATCAACTTTCTATTTAATTTTTATGCATCTCTTTTTTTACTATCTTAATTATTATAATTATCATTGTAGTTTTCTTTACTGTTTATATTCTAGTAATAGTGAACTGCGATAGCAGATCAGATGCATCTCCCAAAACATGTTTGTCAAACTCAAGAGTGTCATGATTTTGTGATACTTAGCGACGCCAATGGATAACCTCACCCTGGAAACGAGGTTTGCCACTGGAAATCACAGCAAGTTGCTGAAGCAGAAGTTGTTACTGTGGATATCGTGGTATTCAAATTAATACTTGCCTATTTTCTTTGATGAGACCAGCCAATCCACTGCTTCCTTGCCAACAAACGAGTTTTTATAATTGTGTATGAGACCTTTACGGTGATCCTTTATAAGCCCGCTTGCTTTAAAATCTTTGACAAGCTGAGCATATTCATCCAGTTCACAGGAAAAATCTATCTTCTCTCCTTCCTTTGCTATAAATGTCAAAACACGTTATCTTAATATCATAGGCACGCAATACGTACAGAATCTATTTTCTCCCAACTAGCCATCAATATAATTCAGGGCTCGACACTAACTTTTCAACTTACTAGCCTAGTGGCTAGTGACAACTTAGATGTTACTATCCCAAAAAAAATTTACTAGCCCAGCATTGATGTTGGCTAGGTCCATTTACAGCAGAATTACTAGCAAGACTTGAAACCACAATGCAGGCAATTTTCTTGAGTTCACAACTTAAAGTAATAACCCAGTTCCAATAATAAAACAATAATTTTTGTGGCACATGGCCCAGTGAATGAAATGAAATGAAATTCTGACCTTGTTTCCGAGAAAACTGTTTGTCTTGTGTGAGGAAAGACAGAAACTTCTTCAGCCAATTTAATTTTTTTTACTAGCCAAAGTGGCTAGTGGAAATCGAAAACCTACAAGCCAAAACTAAATTTCTACTAGTCTGTGGCTAGTTGGCTACCGTTAGTGTCGAGCCCTGATAATACAGAATTGCCTTCTCCAATAGCAATTAGTTTATAGAAATGCAAGGCCAAGGCAAGCATGTTGAATTACTTTAGACACTAAAGTGAAAACCATTCTAAAACAGTAAAAAGTTACAGATGTTGTAGTTCTACGTTATCCTTGGTTCAAATTTTATTTTCCTTTACTGCATACATTACCATACCAAAAAATAAAGGAAAATAAATTTGAACCAAGAATAAAATTGAACCACCACATAGAGACATGTAAGAAGTAAGAATAGGGTGCCTCTAATGGTCTCTAATTACATGACTGAATGGTTGGTTGAATGACTGACTGACCAACATCATCTGAAATTCATCCCTTACCTTTCTCTGTGTCTTCTGACTTTGGGGAGGGGGGCTGAGGAGCATTTGCTGGGGCAGGGTTCTCTTCTACTTCCCTAATCAGCTCTTGGAGTTCAGCCTCCGTCTTTAAAAAAAATAAACAGCTAGTTACGTACAATGAGGGTTTTATATTTATTTCATAAATCAGTGGATCTATCATGTTCTTAAGATCTCTGAAAACTGCAGGTCGTGGCACAGGCAGACCAAGGCATTGCACTCAGACATTGTGTCAGAAAGTCTGTATACTCCCCCCACCCCACAGAAGGGATTAGAAATTCCTGGAGGTGGGGTTCTCAAATATTGGCCAAAAAATATAAAGAAATGTATAAAGCTTAATTGGAATTTCCCGAGAAGTAGGGGCATAAATAAAATAAATTGCATGTTTGAGTGGTGGCCAAAGTAGCGAAGGTGTTCAAGTTGGTCACCGCCACGGTTAAGTAAAATGGCCGCATATTATTATCAAACCAGCTTGGCTGGCCCAGTTAGCCAAGGTCGCACCTTGTTCCTATATATTTTAACACTGACTGACATGGTGATGGTGATATCGTAACTGTTATTTACAGCAACTGCCAAGATCTCAGCAGGTGGGATGGCACTTTTGACAGGTGTGATGTGACAGATTTTTGAGAGAAAGATAATTCAAGCATGAAAAGGCAAATAACGCATACAGATGTATTCATGAGAAGCTAAACACAGATCTTATCAAATTCAGCTTACTGAGCTGGTGCAACTTAGCTAGCTACAGTCCTGGCTTGCCTCCACATGGAGTAATCAGAACCAAACGTTACTTGTCTTCCACCCCTAGACTGAAACTAACAGTGCACGAAAGATACATGTTTCAGTCCACTTAATTATGTCACTGCATGCAGGCTAAGTGGTCATGACGAAATGTATCGCATTGACAAATACGATATTTTTTTTGGTCGTCACGCTTGAATTGCCGCTATTTGCTGAAGGTGACGGTGAAATAAATGCCATGTCACCATGATATTGTACACAGCGGTTCATGTATGTATTTTAGCATATTTGCTTATTGAATACGGGAGAAAGTTTACAAGAGAATTATATTTAACTTTTATCTGCGCATGAGAATGAAAACTATGTTATGCTATCGAGAACTCCAACTAAACCATTATTAAACCTCCAAGCAGAGGAATAGAACTTCAAGTACTTGAAAATCGCCAAGCTTCTAATGTTTATTTAGGCTATTTTATTGCACGAAATGTTTTGGCAATGCAGTTAGCGGGTCGTATGTTTTCTGAAACTCTACCATATTTAGAGGAACACAAGGTAAATTCAATATGTTAAAATTGATGATTTTTCCGGGTTGTTATACTTGAAGTGGAAGCTTATCTTTATTGAGCAATTTAATAAATCCTAGCCTAAATTTTAGTCTTTAAACTAAGAAAAACAAAAATTCTCTCACCAATTTATCAAAATCGTCGAAGCCACCAACGTGTCGATTGTTGAAGAATATTTGCGGCACCGTGTTCCTGCCTGATCTTTCCTTCGCTTCGGATCGCCGCTCGGGATAGTTGTCGAGATTAATGTCGATGTATTCTATGCCAAGTTTTTGCATTTTATCCTTGGCGCGCATACAGAACGGGCAGCCGGTGATCGAGAATATGATGACTCGTCCTTTCATGGTTGATTATATGGTAAAAGAAGGTAGAAAGAAAGATTTTTTGGCAGTATATTGAAGTCTTGCGCCCACGCGCTGTGCAGTTCAGTCACAAGCCGGTAAACGATGCGTGACGACCGGGAAAATCAGGTCTAGGGGTGGAGAGGGCAGGGGACGTTGCGATAAAAGTGACGGCTAGAAAAGGCAAAAGGCCGGGAAGGAGATAGCTAGAGGAATGGGGAATGGCAGATTCCTGTAAATGGTTAATGGGAATGAAAGAATTAGGAATAGGGGCGAATTAGGAATGGGAATTGACTGATTGGGACAGGGGAATAAGGCATGACAAATAAGGAATGGGAAATGGGAACCGAGGAATGGAGAATAAAGGATGGCGAATAGGGATAGGGATCGGGTCGATCGGGGAATACGAAAGGTGAAATGAGGAGTTAGTCATAGAGTATGAGGAATTAAGAATTACTTGCAAGACCGGAAAGAAGAAAGGCAGTGTAAAATTCACCGCCTTTCGAAATAGCTTCAAGTGTCTTAACTTAGGTGGGGTCAGGATTTGGGGTAATTAGGAAAAAATATCTAATCCAATCCTGGTTTTATCTTAGTACCCTTCCTTTACCCAATTCTTATTTCTCCCATCCATTCTACGCTTTGGACGTTCATATTTCCAGTAGACCATATAAAACATCAGTGCAGTCCTTTATCGTTCTTAGAAGAAGCGATTACTCTAAAGAACATCCATTTATGCGGGCTGTTCCTGCAATGAATGGTGATTGCGCATGCACGAACACAACCTACCCTATAATTGGAGACAGCTATCCCGCAAAATCACGCGGAATATCGCCTGATGCTTAACCTAAAGTCAGGCGATATTCCGCCAGACTGAGCAGAACAATTGTTTTATAATTCAGCAGATTGCCAACGAAGTGTATTTTACAGCTAGAAATGGTTTGATTATGCGGCGTTTTGCAAGACTTTGGACGAATCATCGTAACTTACGTATATCGCAGGATATCTGTCAGGTACAGATGACGGATAAGTTTGGATAACAATCGTATCATGACCATATATGGGTAACGTGACAATTTGCACATGTTAAATAATAAATATTGGAAGTGGAATACCATGTCTGATCAGTTAAGCGCTTTTTCCTTTTATTTTCAGTTTACACTCAGGGATCTTATTTTACAGACAAAGACTGCTCAGTTATGTAGTATACATCCGCAATCACCTCAAGCCGGTTCTTTCGGAAAACGGCTAAAGATTAGGGACTTTCAGATCGGAGTATGAAATCGAGTACGCAGGCAACTTTGGAATTTTAATCCAGCTAGTTTGCCGGCGCCCCACTCCTCCCTGTTGCTGACCAGATGAACAGGAGACAATCGGTACGAGATTGGTGTGAAATGTGAGATCGTAAACATAAGCACGTGCTCGCTCTCAATTCCCTACTTCGACCTGAAGGTCCCAACTGAAATTAAAGCTTAATCCGCGATGACATCATCGTTCGAAATGAACAAATTAAAGTTACAAATGAAAGTGAGAGATAGGAGGAACTAAAACAAAAATAACAATTACTGAGTCTTGTACATTTGAATTTGAAACTGAAGATAACTCTAGATCGATTTAATCTGTGGCTTTATGTAGCAATAACCAGATCCTGGATAATTATTTACAATACGTTGCTTCATGTTCATAATTGTCAAGTTCACAAGCAAAGATATAATAACACTATTGATTTTTAAAGCTCTTTTTGGTTTTCTGTTTCTTAGGGCAGCATCAAGACGGGACGTCTTCTTGAAGATCCCTTTCTCCAATTTTGCACTAGTGACGAGGTTGATCTCTCTTGAAGATAATCCACTGAACGAGTTCCTTTAGTTCTCATTTGGTGTCCTTTTAAAGCTAGCCCCAAAGGTAAGCAACGCAGTGTTCATGAAAAATTAGCGTCCTGCAACTCGGCCACTTTGTGCAGAATAAACGAATGACTGGCATGAAGATTGATATGACCGCTGACCTCTTGCCACGTTACACAGCTGGGCAAATCCTCTTTAGCCTAAAGGGAGAAAACGCAATTATAATATTACGGTTGCGTGCTATCTTCCTTAAATGCGTTTCACTTTCAATTGGTGCTTGGAAATACATTACGTTGATTATCGCGAAAATGTTTCATGAATAATTTGATGCTCATTAATTTATTCAGCAAGTGGCCAGGACCTAATGTCAGATGGATCAACTCTCCTGACATTTTTCCCATATAGTGTGACTTCAGTTTATTTTCAAAAGGGGCACGCGAAGGGGGCGGGAGCGGAAGGGGGGCACGCGTCACCTGGAATGTCTCCTATTCGAAAGTCCTTACTTCCATACCTCCGTAGGTCCCTACCGTTCTTCTCATTATAAAACCTTTTCATATCTGACAATCTCTACGTCTCTACGTCCCTTAAGCTCCCCCCCCCCGCCTTCCGCACTCCGCATTGCTCTACACATGCATGACAATTTTTGTCCCTTCGTAAAATGCATCTCCACTGCCTTCATTTTTCCGTACCACATTAATTACTAACTTTGTTTCTAAGCTCCCTCTCTCTTCTGTGCACAAACTTCCAAGAAAACATTAGCGTAGCCGACCCTCGTACATGCATGTTATAATTCCAATGACCCTCTAGTTACGATTGGTTTTTGAGTTGGGGACATTGTTGTTGTTTTTTGTCGTTCTTTTGTTATTTGTTCTCTAGAGACGGTCGCGAGTCATTGGCTTGTGAGAGATGAGACCCAACCCTTAAGAATATCGCAATCCCGTATCGGTTGGCGCACTTTATTTCTGTCGCCTCTCAGCGTGCCGTTCCGTACTTTTCTTTCTGCTACCTCCATTCTAAAATATCTCCGTAACTAATCCAGATCATAACGAAAGTGTTCTAATACAGAGAACGTTTGTGATGTATACCTCAAATTTATTAATATCGCCAAGTGTGTCTCCAGTTTCATCGTGGAAATGCATAGTCACAGTTTCCATCCAGGCGTTGTCTGTATTTCTTAAGTCATCTAGATATCCTTTGTAGACCTTCACGATAAAAAAGAAAAGGGTAAGTGATTTAGTACTGCATAATTAACCCCTAAACCTCAAAATACAAAAATGGATAAACACCAAACTGAGAGGTGACACTAAACCTAAAAGGAACAAAGATGGCTAACGATGGAGGAGATTGAGACGGATTATACCTGTCGGGTTTAGGCTAAATTTTTCGAGGTGTCTGATCCATGACTTAGCTTCTTAAACGGCCAAATCGGAAAAAAATTAGTGAGGGTTGACGGGTAATAGACGTCGTTGACACTTCTTTCATTGGCCTATATGTTGAAAGATGATTCTTACCACAAGAAAATAAAATTAGAAATGGGTATATAGAAGTAAGTACAACCCACGAAAGTGTAAAATTAAAAGAATTGAAAATTTACGATCGACTGAAAAAATGTCGACATTTCAGCGTAACCTCGTAGAGCAAAACGAGGCCTACGCAATAAAACATACCGCTGTAGCATTTTCAATGATCGTATGTACACGCTCATCCAAGTTTTCATTTCTTTCGGCTATGGCAGACGTCAAGGCCACAAGGATGCTCGTGGTGAAAAGTTTCTTTAACGTGCTCGTCACAGTATCGCTAACTTCCATCAGTCCCTAAAAATAAGCGAAAGATATATGCGCAAACATTAATAAAGTGGAAAACGCCTTTTGAATGCGACAAGAGCGCAAAGAAACAAACCTCTTTCTAGTTTAAGTTAGGGGAACCAAGGCTAACGACAGAAATCGAGCTGGGATAAGACCAAGTCAATCTAGCTAAGTCGAGAGGAGATGAAATGAAATTGGATGTTGTAGACGCCGAGAAATAGATTACACGCTATGGGTGAACCAGACGTCCTAGGAGGGTGTAGTACTTTTTAATTAGATGCGAGTCGGTTGGGTCTGCGTGAGAGTGTAAAACTACAGGATTAAAATGTAGTGTGGAATTCAGCCGAGTGTTCGTACAGTGTGATGTGATGGGATGGGATGTGATGTGAAGGGATGAGACAAGATAAGATGAGCCTAAGCGGAGATTGAAAGTAAAGAACAAGCGACGAAAGGAGATAAGAGTTTAGCATATAATGGCACAAATAAAGGTACGTTTCTTCACTATACCCCAGGAATTGCCCATTCCAAACTGTTAAGACTTTTAACAGCCACAAATTCCAGAACGTTTTTGTCTTGGTTTTGTATGATAAGTCCATCGTCACCAATCTTCCACCTGCGAACAAGGATCGGACAATAAACTACCATGACTAGAAAGTAGACATAGAGCCGTCTGTTTTGCACTTTGGTCCCATTTAATGGAAATATATAATTAATTGCATTCATTATGTTATTAGCCTGTTCCAGTCACTTGGTTAGTGTTGTCTGCATGTTAATTGTTTTCTATTTTGGTTAATTTGTTTCAGTTTGTTTGCTTCATGATGAAAATTAACATTTCCCACCTTGTAACGACAATATGAGCTGCGTGATTGGGTCCCCATCGACCAAACAAGCCGCGTCCCGCAACGCCAGTTCTTCCTGCAGGATTTCTGTAACAACAAAGTCAAAATCATGCTACAATAATGTATTTATTGGGGATAAATGTATAACAAGTATGGAACGCATGTGCGTTTGAGTATTAATGATGTAGGCCCAGTGCGTGACATGTCTGATTAATCTCACAATTTTAGAAATGAGTAATACGTTACCTAGGCAACCGATTGACCACCTCAATCATCCCAGTATGACTTCTCCTGTTTATTCCTTCATCGACGCAGTTAAAGTTGATGACTTCACCCATGTTGCTAGAGCTTAAATTGAAAATGAGGAAACGCAACGAAGGGCGTTAATTTCACAAAGAATATGGGAATAGTCACGGTGTGGTTATGCATGGACAATTTTTTCGTAACTTAGTTGTAAAATTCAGTTACTGCGTGAGATCCAGTTTCAAAGGTAGTAGAAAATTCATCTCGATCTTTACAAGGAATTGATACAAAAAGATGCAATACAAAAGTTCTCACTTACTTCAGAATGTCAGGGTCGGCCCAAGGGGGTAAAGCTTGAACTTCTTGCGCGGTGTACAGTGGTGGATCGTAGCCTGGGAACGACTCCTGCAGGGAATTAAACAAATGGGTTTTTTTTACTTGAACTTGGAATTGTTCTCATCTCTGCGAAACAAGCGGTCTTTCAAAGAGAAAACAATTTCAGAAAAAATGAAGGCGTTTGGATTTGATTTCATTGATTGATTGACTGATTGATCGGTCGGTCGTTTGGTTAGTTAATGCAGTGATTTTATTCCATATCTCTGGGCGCTCAGATATATTCCCAGTTACTACAACAAATCTTTATGCTTTGTGAGTGGGCCTAAGACGGGTTAGTTAAAAAACGCACAGAGTCTGTGCGTGTCATTTTAAAGGAGAAGCTGCAACGACCGGATAAACTGAAAACACCACGACGGGGAGCTAAGAATGAGTATATCTATGTTATTTCTACATTAGATTACATACCTTCCAATCGACAAGAAAGTCTGGTACTGGGTATCTCTGTTGATTGCTCTTTGGATAAGGCGACTGCCTTGCTAGCAAGTGCATATTTTTTTCACGTGTGGCATGTTTTAGAGCGTTCTTTGCACGTGCTGCTGCCGTTGAAAGGCGTCGTCTTGTGAATTTGAATCCCTCTGTTTTGGATTAAAATTCAGTTTATCATTAAGTAGATTAATTTGTATATAGCAGGCCTTCAGGCACGACCAGCTACGAGTGGAATGGGACATAAACGTCCTTTCCATTCCTCTCTCGTTTTCGTCGACTTCACGCGGGAATCAAACAACCGCAAACAGATCTATTTTCCAAAAAAGATAGATCGTTTCCTGAAGGGAAAAAAATGAGTAAGATCTGCTGCAGCTCATACACAAACTCCACTTGTTCTTGGCCTACCAATCGATCAGTATCAAATAAAGTTAAAGACATAAAACTCTGATTTTTTATCAGGCTTTTATCCTTAACTTGCGAAAAGAAATGTTATGATCAGTTCTTTCCTTTATATCAATATTTCGTTATGACGGCAAGTAATAAAACGATTCAGGATTACAAACGTGACCTAAAGTCGTGTATTATGATACGAACCTGGTAATTCTTGGTGACTAGCGGCCCCAATCTTGCTACCCGTCTGAGTCCCTTCGTAAGACAACCTTTGAGAAAGGGGCCTGTGTCCACCTGAACCTGGCATAAATTTCAGGTAATTACTGAGTTTGAGATGACAGTGAATTCCGATTTCTCTTTAAATAAAACGTCGTTTCTGGGATTCAATATTGAGCAGTCTACGATTTTATTTTTCAAGTGTTTCTTGCTGACCAAGTCAGCAGTGAGCACGTTTAATTTCGTGACTGACGTTTAATGAGCAAGCCATGGGTTTGTAAACCAAGCCTCGAAAATGGCCACTGATATCAGACATCTCAAGTCAAGAAAAAATAAACAAAACTAACACTATTCTGTGGCACTGAATGTCCAAGAAAATCTATTAAAATGTGCTGTGAAGTGAAAACTGCAGGATAATTAAACATTTGTTAATAGTTGCAAGTTTGAAAACTTGTTTACACTGATATATTATATCCCCCAAAAAGAGACTGAAATACTGATAAAGAAGAAACGTTAATCATCAATCATTAAAATGGGAAAAGGCGTGTTCATACTGTCTCACCTGCTAATTCAACATCCGATAAAGATAATGTTCTCTCCGAACGCGTCCGTTCGTTATCACTTGCCAGTGTTGTTGGTTTTGGCGCCAGCTCATGAAGCATGTCCACAATTTTATGCATCTGTTCTTCCAGTCTGGTTAGTCGGGTATCCAAGGAGGAACTCGACTTTTTGCCCGTGTTGGACTGACAGATGGACTCTTTGTACATGTCTTGGAGCTGGCAGGACACTGATTCCATTCTTTGATATTCAACGATATATATAAAATAAAAACAATTCAAAATCAATACGTCGATCGAGCAATCAATCATAACAAGCAGAACAACTAACAAGCAGTCAAGAAAGCATAGGCAGGAAGTTATTCCGCAGTTGGTTGATCGATTAATCAGTTGGTCAGCCCGTCCGTCCGTTAATCAATCAATCATTCAGTCAGACAGTCTATCAGACCGCCAGCCAGCCATCCATCCAGCCAGTCATGAAGTCAGTCAGTACGTCAGACTATCAGTCTGTTAGTCTATCAGTCTATAAGTCTGCTAGTCTTCCAGTCTACCAGTCTGTCAATCTGCCAGTGCCCCAGTCTTCCAATTGGCAGTCGGTCAGTGCGCAATTGGTCGGTCAGTCAGACAGACAGACAGATAGAAAGTCAATCTCTCACCTGTCTCCCATGACTCTGATTTTCTCTTCTTGAGTGGCGTGAAGTAATGTATCTTTCTCTCTTAGGTAGCTATCCAAACATCGTTCTTCAAACATCAAAATCTTTTGAAGATCGTCCTTTTCTAGAAAAAGCTCTACCAAAGAAGTACGGTAAGTTAAATTAACAGCCGATTAACTACATGATCACACTAGTGGAAGATCAGAATACCATGAGAAAAAAATAGTTGGTAAAAAGTAAAGGCTCTCGTTTACACTTTAACTCCAACAGGTCTTTTTTTCTGGAAATGACATTTTATATTATGTTAAAGAGAGATCGTACTTAGGCCAAAACTCGACTCTCCCTGGTATATGTGCTTTCTTTTCCGACAGTTTCTCAACCAACGATACAAGCCCTTGATTGCATGGATCACGTGATTTAAGATGATGAAAGGTGGCACCAAGACCGGTCTCTGCGCATACTCCATGACCAAGTAATAACGTCGAAACTTCCAAATCTGATTTGCATTAGCCTGTACGCTTGAAAACGTGTTGCTGTTAAAAAAGGATAGAAAATTAGAATGATAAATGCAAAGCTGTAGATAGCAAGTTGCATTTCCTAACTGTAAATTCGTACTTGGCCAAGTTTTTTTTATGTACAGTTTGATTAACATTAGAGAGATTAAGCATGGCATTCGTTTTTCCCGCGAACGGCAAAAATTCAACTTCTGCGGTTTGTCGTTAGGCGTTTGTACGCAGATATAGGTTGGTTTGCGGTTGTTGTGAACGAGTGATTTTTTTCCCATTTTTCGGAGAGATTTATATTAAAATGAGATAAAAAGGTAACAAAATGAAAGGCAGTCTCGCGTTCGCCGTTTGCCGTATAAACGCCATGCTTAATCTCTCTATTAACAGTGTTATTCTATTACTCCGTGCAGCGTACAAGCATGCTAGTGTCCGATAGCCTGGGGCCAGTGGATTTTGCCATCGGACCAGTGGATTTTATCCTTCACTTGCCCGACGGGCAAGTGAAAGTTTTCACGAATTAATTAATTAATTTATTCATTACACTTCTGAAAATTTTTTCGGGCTAGTGGAAATGACCTCCGGGCTAGTGCATCCTGGCTACAGCTTGCCCGAAGGGCAAGTTGGGAAACTGAACTTTCTTGTACCCTGTCCGTGTCACATTAGAGAGCACTGAACCTATTAATTATTAATTATTTCGCCAGCATCCGGTTTAATCTGGATAACTTGTGTTTTGACTTGACCAGCGCATTTCACGGCAGATTGGTAAGACAAGTTTCTGGCTGTCATTTGTAGGGGATTTTTAAAGTCCCGCATCACTGCTCGGAAATAGTAGGGGATGGGGGGGGGGGGGCTATTCCTTGATTATGTGACCAGGCTTTGAATCGTCCCATGTAAAGCGAAGTTCGAAGTATCGTAAATTCGATTTATAAAAGAATATTATAATTGCCATTACTATATATAGTCGGCAATGTAAATTGTGTTATCAATCGTGCTAGCCAATAATAAACATAATTTACTCACTTGAAAATGGCTATGAGAAGATTTAGAAGAAGAATATTAGCGACCAGAAGGTAAAACGCCATAATGAATAACACGATGGTATCTCCATGGTTGTCATTTCTTGGTGTACCAAAAGCTGTCTCTGTCTTGCTGACTGAAATAAAATAGCATTTTTTTTAATTTGGATTAGTTAGTTGGAGTGTTTGTCGAATAATTTTTTCATCGGTATGTCTTTACTTTCTTTGATAGAATGTTGCTCTTCTTGAATTTTCGCGCGCATTTGACAGCCAATCAGAGGCACTGCCGGCAATGATCTCTCCAATTAGAGTTACGTCATCACAATGGCCGGAATCAGGTCAAATCAGGTGTGCGTTGAGCGGGAAAGAATTGAGAGACGATGTTTACTAAGACGCTACTCGTAAGAATCATCATTTCCAACTTTTGAAGTGTACAATGCAAGAAGTTGGCAAAATATAGATGATATTTTCGCTCAGTGACGTTTTTCAGAAGCACCTTCACAATTCTTTCACTTGACCATACTTGTTTGTGCCTTACCCGATTGCGGTTTCGATTAGTCTCAGCTATATAATTTTATGACCAATTCGTTTCTTTATATTGAGAGGGTTATACTTACGAGTATCTGGCGGATCCACGAACAGCTCTCCGTAAACCTGGAAATAAGGTCTGAAAAACACCCGTGACACCATCGACCAGGAAGCTGTATCGTTTGGGTACAAGATGGCTTGCTGAGCAACTCCATACGCCAGAAGGAAAATAACCATGATCAGAAGGAAATACAGCATATCTACAGTCTAAAACAAAAACGTCGCTGGACGTCAGTGGACAAGGTTTGTTTTGTCTGTGTTTTGTCTGCGCTGCACTCGGACATTCCTACAGTTCATATGAAGCGAATAAGCAGATAATTTCTTCCAAGCATTTTCATAATATGTTGCTACCTAGCAGTTTGGATATTATCAAACAATATAGAAATTCTGCACCATAAAAAAATAATAAGAAAAAACGCATAAATATACTGAAAGTTAAACTTTTAAGTTGTGCGTTTTCTCTAATTAACGAACAGAAACCAATATGTGAAAATACAATGGATTATATATTTTCTATCAACTTAGCAGCTCAGTAAACGTCGTATTTGAATTTTCGAAAATCTCGGCAAGAGTGTAATTAGTATCTTGGAGGCAATCACTTGAAGTCATCAGCCACCATATTAGTGTACCTTTACAAAACTTGTAGTTGTTATTAACATGGCTTCCATGCCCTTTGCTTTTTGAGTTTCACAGGGCTTGGTGAAGGGCACTATATAAAGTACAAGCAGAACATGATTACTGTTCTAACTTGAACAGTGTGCCGCCACTGGTAGATTGAAATTGTCTTACCATTCGTCCTATCATGACAACGTAAGGCCCCAAATGTTTACTGACAGAAAAAATGTCCAATAAGCGGATGATCCACAGCATCACGTCGAGGCAGTAAACCACGTGACCAGCACTACGCGTGATTGGATGAAGCCTGAGTCCAAGCCCAACAAAAAATGACACCACCGCGAAACCGTCAAGAAGATTCCATTTACTGGATGCCCAGTCTTTGAATTTGCTGCCTAACGTTGGTGGCTCAGAGTGGAGAATCTTACACAAGAAAATCATAGTGTTGAAACATTTGTTTAATAGATGAAAGCACTGTTAGTTAAGTGTGCCTACGAGCCTAGTGGCCCATCAGGAACAATTTGAAACAATCACGTAACTAAGCGAAACCTTCTAATTTAGTGGAGATAGTGTTTTCTTTGGTCTTCCTGCATCAGCTGCTGCTGTAAAATTTTACGTAGTTTTCACGGAACTTGGGTGCATGTTTGTTCAGCCTACGAATACAGCCGTCTTTCACGCTCCAGGCCGGTTTGGCGTTTTGCGACCGAAGATCTACATGTAGAAAGACGACTGTAATCGCAGGCTGTACATAATGTTTGCTCGAGAAAGAGAAAAAGAGCTATTTATATGATAGTTTAATTAAAGAGAATAATTGGCATTTTCTATAAAACCTGTGAAGATTAATTGTAAATAGGAACAGTCATCATGATTGATTTACCGTCGTTGCCGCGTTACCTGTCTAATTTCCTCGGTACAGAGAGTACAGACGAAGATGATGAGCACGACCTCGCTGATCGAGGGAATGTTCTCTTGACGTACTAGAATAACATAACTGAACAGGACCAAGAACGCCAGGTAAGCAAACTGCAAGAAAACACAAAAAGAAAATTGTATATCAGTTAAGGAAGCTGTGAATGAAACTTAAGCCTTGTTGCGAATGTTGAGACAAAAGCTACTGCCGGAGTCAGCAGCAATTTATACCGTATTGTTTATTGTGGTGTACAGTTAGGTTGAGCTTTGAGTTTGTGGATAAAACCCTAGCAGTACTACATGAATTGCTATTTATTACTAATAATAATAATAATAATAATAATAATAATAACTTTATTTAAGTGTCAATGTGTTTAGCACTGCTGTGCTAATTGGGGACACTGTAAATACGTAAACAAATATTATAAATGAAACAGAAAGTTCTTAAAAATCCCAACTGGCAGGAGGCAGACCAGTTGGCTATTTACAAAGCGTGGAGGAGTTGAATTCGGGACCACCGAAGGCAAATCCGTTTTAGTTGCAGGGAGGAGGACTCGAACCCGGGACCACCTGATTACCAGTCCAGCGCCCTGACCACTAGGCCACGCTCGCCTCCAAAACAAAGGTTCTAACTTGATCTGAAAGATCAACCGCCGGTCTTGAGAGTAAACTCTAGTGTGTGATCATAAAAACAGTACTGTGACTGCTGTCATGTGGTACTACGTTCAAGGAACGTTAGTTCTAACTTGAAAGTCTGTATACAAAGCCCTAGCCAAGTGTAACCATTCAGTTGAGAGGTATCGACCACCTCTTTTGCAGCATTTGACGTATTTGTCAAATGTTTTTTTGGATTGTTCTTCAGCGTTCTTAGATTTCTTAATAGCAGGCCGCTAAAGGGTTATTCGTCAGTTGATGTAGTGTAAATATATCCTGCTTACCACGTTGGACCAGAACTTAGTAACAGGTGCTTTGTAGAACTCAAGAATCTTTCTTCCCCATTTTAGTTTCACTACACGCGTCTGTTGAGTCCACACCTGGTAAGTAGGAATTCTGTGCAGTTCACGTGACACAGAGAGGACTCTGAATGTTTGAGAAAAAGGCCATCATCTTATCAGTTAGCACATATGAAAAGTTTTCTTAATCAAGAATCAGAAGAGGTAGCCTATGTGCAGCCGCCTACCATTTCCTAAAGCGGAAATATGAAATAATACACGGTAGCACGCAGGCCAGAAGAGGCAGATTGACATAGAACTATGAAAGTAAAAGACCTGACTTTAGGATCTTCGGTACATTAGTTTCACACGGAGTTGGCAATGGAAAAATGTTTCGTTCACACTACTTTTACCTCGGCAAGGCTCGGTTAACAGTAATAGTGTGATACAATACATTAAACGCTTGCAATGTTCATGCACTTATTTGAGAATTGCAAGTATACATTAAAAATATTGAAATATTGGCCAATATAAAATTTTGCCTTTTTGCGGTAATGCCAGCCTTGCAATCAATTTGGTTTTATAACACTTAGAGTGACGTCTGGTACGAGCATTTCTTTATCAAGAGATCCGGCAATAACAAGCCAAGTAGTTGCGTGGTCTCCTGCATCCAAACGTTATATAATAATTATGCTGCATATTTCTACAAAATAAGTGATTTGTACTTGTCACCTGGAACTTCCAACGAGCTCAGTGGAAAGCAATGTTAAAGGATAGTTTTTGGGCAAGTAGAACAAATATAAAAACGATAAGAAACTTTTCATTACTACATTACCTTAGTTCCATTGCCTTATTCTCTCCAGTCATAGCGCGGCTCGACCTGAAGGCGCGATCTTTAGGGTCATTTTCATCCTCCTCCGCCTCCTCCTCCTCCTCTTCGTCCTCTGCTAATTCTTGTTCGTGCTCTTCTAATGTCACCGGCATCGACAGCAGTTCTTGTTTTGTTTTGAATTCCAGCAAAAATATCGTTGGTGGTATTAGGAGACCTAACATGGTCTAGTAAGAACGTAACGAATTGGAAATTAAATTCCATAATTATTAGTGGCAGAATGTTGCTCGATTAGCTTGCGTTTTAACCGACAAGGCTCTTACATTGTTAAATCCTAATTAAACAGGGTTAAGCTGAAAAGCTCTGATTCAGGTTTAAGATGTATTGACGAGCTCATTCACGAGCTTATGCACGACGGCATTTAAAAAAACAATCGCGCGTAGAAAGGAACCAGATGAATTAAGATGAATCGTTTATGACCCTTTGACTAGTTAACTACTCGGAAAAGTAAATCGATAATTGTCCGGAACGGATGAGATCTATATGTAAGCTTTACACAGTGTGAACGAAGATAAAACGCAGGGCTAATTGAACACGTACAGTATGGGAAATGGATTTCTATTTGGTCACAGTGGTCCTTGCAAATTTACTCTCATTTTGAATATATCTACTCAGTGTGCTGTACACCTAGACACTATAAATTTAGCCCCGGTGTCTCACCTCAGAGAGTCTCACCTTAATAGAAGACCTGTGCGCAGTCTTCATTGCACCCGTCCATATATCGGTGAGAAGAGTCTGGCAACTAACATGAGCTAGAAATTCCTCGTGTTCAATGGCTACAGCAAGCGACAGACATGTCTGGCCGCCCCAGTTCTCCAAGTGATACGTTAGCAGTTGTTGAGTAAGCTCTTCATTCGTTCGAAAGCACTGATCTAACAAACCCAACGCGAGTCGTTTGAACTCTCTAAGCATAAACAGGAATTGAATAGAAACAAACTGTATTAGGAAATGTGAGTACAATTTGGATGGACAGTGATGTGAAAGAGCGTGGTCCCAGTGCAGCGCGGTGCAAAGTGGGGTGTATAGTGAAGTGCAGTTTGCTTGAGGAACTATAAAGCACCATCCTAATTAATTATTATGAGGGTAACAAACTTTATGGAAGACCATCTTTAATGTACATTTTCGATCTTTGTTTAAATCAGTTGTACTGCGCTTGAAATGTCTTGAGACTCTGTGAGAACAACTGTGATCCCGGAAGTTCTAAGAGGCCAGTATTTGAACCCCAAAAAATACTGAGAAGTCATAATTTAGCATAACGATCATGCAAAGACGAGGCCTTGCATCAAGCTACCATGAACACTGATCAGTGACCAGGCCAAGCAAAACTCACTCGACATGGGCGTAAAGCTCGTCAGTGATTTCCGCTTTTGCATCGTCACGCTCAGTCAACTTGGCCATGACGTTGTACAGTTTTCCCGCCACAAGCGCTCGCGTCAGATTCTCGTCCCCACGCTCCCACATAAAAAGCGCCATTTTCTGCATGTTGAGGAGCACGGACCATAACAGCAGCTCGTTAAACGGGTTGATCACGTGAACTGCGTTTGCCATGTGGTCGCGATGCCCATCCACAAACATCGTCGTGTTAGCCATGCCAAGAGCCTTGGAAAGGAAACTATCATAAGGCAAAATGAACTTCGAGGGGGGAGTGGAGAATAAACCTCGAGAGTGAAAACACCAAAAGGCTAAGGTGAAGCGTTTGTGAGAAGGTAGGTGCTTGAACGCTAGACGAATTCACTGACACTCAAGACACAAACGAAATTAATTATTTTGAATGATATGGACCGAAATTTTCCTTTTCCAACAGCTAACAAGCGACATCGTTTTTGTACTTCACAAAACCGGTTAGTTTCGGACAGGTTTGAAATAGGATTCAGAAAAATCATGCATAAGGACAAGAGTTATCAATAACTGTACAGCAGACCTCCAAGAAATACTCCCTTCCTCCATCTTTACTTTGCAAAACCAGGCCATAGCAATTAAACTGCATGCAAAGTAAGACATTCAAACTAACGAGATTGATTAATTTGAATATAATTTGGTTTTATCAACTGGGTTGATAATGTCAATTGGCCACCGTATATAGATTAAACAGCTGACGTTTCGAGCGTTAGCCCTTCGTCGGAGCGAATCAAGGAATTGTGCGTTGTGTGTTTTTATATACAGAAAGATGGAGCTTCGCTATTGGCTGGTGCCTGGTAACGTGAAAACGTCGGAATAAATTAGTTGAATGAAAATCGGCACTCTTAATCCTCACGGTATCAACGAACGCTTTTCATTCAACTAATTTATTCCGTTGTTTTCACGTTACCAGGCACCAGCCAATAGCGAAGCTCCACCTTTCTGTATATAAAAACACACGACGCACAATTCCTTGATTCGCTCCGACGAAGGGCTAACGCTCGAAACGTCAGCTCTTGAATCTCTTTACGGTGGCCAATTGACATATCAACCCAGTTGATAAAACCAAATTATATTGTTATACTTCCCACCGACGCAGCACCACAGTTTCTTTAGAAACTTACCCCCTCTATTGATTAATTTGAAGATTATTTTTGGTGATAGCCGATCTCAGTTAGCATAGATTTTGACGATTTTATTTCTCCGTTTACTCCTTGTTTTTTTTTTTCGATTGAGTAGATATATCAAACACTCGAGACCGTGTTTCATCGGCTTTCCAAACGGCCTCGAACTTCGTCAAAAATACTCCGCTGCGCGTCGTATTTTCAACTCTCTTTTTGGTGTTTGGATATCCCGATGAAGCACTGTCTCGCGTGTTTGATATATTACGTAAAGGCTTAAATCGGTGTTGCACGAAGAAGACGAAGATATACCATAATCATAACCTGCACCATTTTTCTCTACACCAACAAAGAAACAAAACATTTACCCTTGTTATCGTGTCGTGGTCCTCTCCATGTCCTTTATAAGTGCTTCCAAGTAGGCGCCGTATCACATTGTTAATATCAGAAAGACTAAACTGACCCGAATCGATCTGTAGAACAAAAGGCATTTCAGTGACTGCTTCTTACTACTAACAATTACAATGCGAACAGTGTTTTTTTTCAGAGATTTACAGTTACCTTGTCTTTCCCAATCAGTTGTCTGAATACAGCACTCGAAGTTGATTTCCTTCTCTACAGAGAAATCAGAGGATGTGTTAAAGTTAAAACGCAGCATCACATTCATGGACACGGGCGAATTTTACTGATATAACGTTTTTGAATACACTATATAATTATTTTAATTCCTAACACCTAACTGAGGAGGGTAATCCATGGGTGGCCCTAAGTCATGCTACAAGTAAAAGAAACGAAAGAAAATGTCGCCAAAAATTCCTCTTATTTCATGTTTTACTCACCGCTTTGTATAGCTCCTCTAACCGAGCTGTGGTCAGAAATTTGCTCATACTGACACCATTCTCCAACAGAAGATTCGCAAACTCGACACGATTGTTGACAAGGGCATCCATCATTGCATCTTCTAAGGCTTCCATCTTTTGAGAAAGAAAAAAAAAACGGAACGATCAGTTAGCGATCAGTCTGTTCCTCCCTTGAATAAAAACAAAGCAGGTTTTCTTCGCTCAGATATGGGAACTGTCATTAACCGGCTACAACTCACGATTGCAGTTGATACACGTACGCAAAGCGGACCTATATTTGCACTGTCTGGTATAACATCTTAGCAATCTTGGCGAGGTACTTGGATGACGTCACAGCAGTTATTTTCAACGTAGATAACTAAAGTTCGGTGATGAAAATCTGCATGGAACAATTTTTTTTGTCGCCGAAATTGTCGTGTAAATTAAAATACCACAAAAGGATAATTTGTAACATGACACGCTTGATGACATCACAAAAGTCACAACGAAATCACGTGAAGTAACGTTGCATGCTGGTGACATGACATGGCATGAATGACATGGCATGGTGTGACACATGATCATGACCACCTTGGAAAAAGGAAAGTGCTCCCCTAATATTTCAAATTATATCCCTCCATCCATATCATACCTCCCACTTTTGATCTTCTGTGAAGATTTCTGTTCTGGCGATGTCGGCTCGATTCCATATCAGGGCCAAACTCAGCTGATCTGCTGCGGTGGCATGTTGTGCTACAAATAACAAGACAAACGTCTGCGCTAAACAATAAAGTCGCTACTACAGGCTGGCGAATTCTTCTTAGTGCCGAGGAGACTAGTTGCAAGGATACTGTAATTCGTTGTGATTGGTTTATGTCTATGTGGGATTCGCTTCCCCATTGGTATTTAGCCCTGTAACACTGTCAGTTAAGCTTATTTTCCCGTGAGGTCATGATACATCTGCTAGTTAATTGGGTGGACTTTTTTCAACCCTTAATTTCCAAGGTATAGCTATTAAGTGTTTAATGTTAGTGTGAATCATATGGACGAAGCTTTACAAACCTTTCAATAGTGCCCTCAGTATCGCTCTGTCGATATCGATGCCATCCTCGTCCATTCGAAATATTGTAATCTAGAAGTCAAAATTGAGTTGGCATCGCTCACCGTAAAACATATACGCCAGAAAGCAAACTCGTTATGCCTAATCGCATCTTTTTGGTGCGCTTCACAGGCGAGTGTAGTCAAGCATGGGGAGCATAGGGTTAGGTAATGGCACTCACTCTCACTCGTCTGATGTACACAGTCTCGTACATAAATTTTACCTTTTTCATTTGCTTTTTCACGTGAAAGTAAACAGTTTTGTGCTTGGCATGAAGGCGGCAATCGTTCCATTTTTGTTGCAAGGTGCTAGCTCGGCAAACGATTACTACAACAATAATGCAAGTCATTTATCACTAAAATAGGTATTTATAAACTTCAATCGCTTTACGCTCAACTCACATATCTCTTGTTGCCCACGCATTTAAGCACGTCATGGTAAATTGCATAGCATTTCTCCTCGTTGCATTCTGGGAACGCTTTTTGAATTCTCATAAAAAGCTGTTGGTGCTCAACAACTTCTGACATGTCCTCCATGTCGGTTCTGCAAGGAAACAAAAATGTTTGCAATTCGTTATTTAAAAACAACAAAATAACAAAACACAAATGCATTTGTGGCTCCATAAAATTAACCCCAAGTACGCACCCGTCATTTGAAATGACAAGTCCATGAGCATGCGCCAAGATATCAGCAGCCCTTCCGCTGCCCTCAGCAATGACGACGGGTACAGCTGGGTTGCTCGTCACAGATTCCAACACTGTCAGGATCGTGTTAGGACCTCCCTCAAGGACAAGTAGAACCACAGGGATACCATGAGACTTTCCTGTAAAACAAAACATGTTACGAGAGGAAACAATATTTTCTATCCTAGGCTATTTACAATTTTCCTTTAAGTCGTTTTTCTGTTATAGACATATTGAACATCTGATATTATAACTACAAGCCGGGTGAAACGCAATTCAAGTACAACTTTCTCTGACACGGGCAACGTCGGGACCGGGACCAACCGGGACCAACTGCGTGTCCGTCTTATAGAGATGTCCGGCTTATAGGGAGTTTAGGCATGTTAGATACATAAAAAATGACTGAAAACAGTGCACAGGGACCAACACCAGTTGACCGTCTCAGTACTGAGGTGACCGGCTTATAGAGAGTTTAGATACAGTTAAATGACTGAAAACGGCGCGCAGGAACCAACACCAGTTGTCTGTCCACCGATAGCTGTCTCACATAGCTGTCGGTTAAGAGAAAGTCGACTTTAATGAACTACAGGTGCAGGTTTGTGGTGGTAACCATGTACCTCTGTACCTCTCCATGCAGCTCTCGTAAGGTCTAACATGAACGCCTTGCGATGCCAATAGAACAATAGAAAAAACAATGCCCCAAGCCCCTAAAACAATAGCAACTGCTGCCAGTAGAATTGCAAGCTTACGAGAGCTACTACCCTACCGACAATAAGCTGTACCATTTTCCATACTTACGTCTCGCAATCTTTTTAGTTGTGATGCAGTTTTGAAGACTGGCTCGAAATGGGATTTCTCCTCCATACTTCCCTGCCGTCCCATCATCCACCAGGATGAAATGTGAATGATTGTTATCGAGGCACGCTCCTTCTGACAACAGACTTGAGGTCATGTGATACGAAACAACTCCCTGTTTGGATAATTACACTGTTTCATTCCCGTGAGCATTAAATCTGAGAGCTAGCCGATTGGGGTACTCTTAAATATTTTTCCTTTAGAAGAGATTACTGACCTTTTACATATTAATTAGTGAAATATTCATGTAAGATTTATAAAAGATTGAAGGGTGGACAGGATAGCTTAATGCTCAGGGACCGCCCAGCATATTTGTGATTGGGGGGAGCTAATGCAAATGCCGAAGGTGTTTCTAGCGCGCGCAACAGGCGCAAGCAATCTGGGGGTAGCTCCGCGGGCATACTCCCCCGAAAATTTTTAGAATGAATGCTCCCACAATGCCTAAAAATGCATCCCAATATACAAGACGCAGTCAGGTTTCTGACGCAGTGAATTATTTTATTATCGCATATCTAACCTTGAGAACAGTAAAACGATAATATTTCAATTGGGCGTATTTAATATTTTTTTCCCCAGATAATTATTGGGGGGACCGAAGCTTCGCGGTCCCTGATGCTGCAACAACTCTATATTCTGGGCTCTGACCTCACTGTCTACTAAGTCCTTCCTGTGATCCACAATCCCCCAGGTAGCGATACCAATCAAATGCAGCTTAGAATTGTTGTCTTTCATAAGCTGTGCTCCCCGTGACATGAAAGTGTGACCCTTGACAGCTTCACCAACGTGACGCATCACACCGGTATTTGTCCCACCTGTGATGATCCACGCGCCTGTTGTCTGGGCTGCCTGTGGAACATCATATATAAAATCTAGCTTTTCACTCTCCTGTGTCTACTGCAAACTAGTCTCCCTCGCAGCGTTTTTAGTCTCGTCACGCAACAGGAGCGTTGCGTGACGAGACTTAAAACGGCTGCGAGGTAGACTAACTGCAAACCTATTCCAATTCAAATTCCTTTTCTCTGAGAGTTATGAGTCACTCGAAATACTGTACTTAAGTACTATAGATGAATGCGTGTGAAGGGATTGGTCGTTAATTGATCATTTTGGGGCTCTCCGAAACAATGGTCATGAAATCTAGCATTTTAAATAAATAAACCCTTTGAACGTAATAAACTAACAACGAGCCGAGAGCATTGCTCTTCCCAACATTGAACTCTTATTTGTTGTTTGGTTTGTTGGTTTTCCATATAATGAAGTAGAAAAGAAATACCTTTAGCAGTCCCTGTCGTAATACGTGTTTCAACTTGGGATGTAGGACAAAGTTTTTAGCTCCACCAGTGACCGATATGAGCAGTTTTGGTAATTCTAACCTCCATTCTTCTCTTAAGAGGCGCAGTACTTTCTCAGGATCAGTATCGTGAGAAATGCGGATGAACTACAAAAAGAAAACACGTAAAACAAGGATTAATGGGATCATGCTCAACATATGATTGAATATGATCGGGAGACTGATAACGTTACTTTTTGATGAAAAGTTGTTTTTAGCCTACTTTTGTTGGCAGTTATGGAACATTACTATAATTCATTTCAGTAAATTTCGTTACAAAGTTCCTTAAAATTGCAGCATTACTATGAATATTTATTCTCTTTCCTAGGACTACAATGGTTTTCTACTGGCTGCCGACGACCGAGGACCCAACACATAAATGGAGGCCTTTTGCATTCCGATTTTCTTACTGCGGTCCCCATTGGCTGAGAGAATCAAACGGCTCTTATGACGATCGACAAGAGTGGTGGGATTAGAGAGAAATGATCAAATTATACAGCTCTACATGATGCAAAATGCCCACACGACCAATTAACACACTTTTCATGTAAGTAATTTTCTAAAAATGGACACCAGCAGCTCAATTAAAGCGCGTGTGAATGACCAAGATATCGTGTTGAAGAAACTACATTCCACAGAAATAGAACCTATGCTGGGATTGTTTTCAAACTTTGCTTATCGATTGTTTGTGTTACAGGAACTTAAATTTTGAAATAAAAGTGGAGGTCCCTGTGCTCCTTTAGGAGCGCAGCACCTCGTGTATATGTAGTAATTCCGTCGTTTACTCACGATTGGCTTGTAAAGTACGCGTTTTCGACTATTGTGATCTGTTAAACAATGGTAATTGCTCTATATTTACTGTACACGAAGAAAGTTGTTGTTTAATTTAAATAAAGAGAAAAAGATAGTTCAACGTTCTCGTTTTTGAGAAAATGAGGATTTATTTCTCTGGCGCACTCCAAACATGAGAAAAGCCGCGCGCGCTCATCGTGCCTGCAATTCCCCGCTTCCCTCTACGAGATTCTCGCGCAGGAAATTCCGGCATCGCGCGCACGACGACTTCAAGACTTGCTGCGCGAAGTTCAATACAACTACCGTGATTCCCTGCGCGCAAGTCTCGTTGAGGGAATCGGCCATTATGCGCAGTTTTAAGGATGCACCATGCAAAACTAGGGAATGACCTTAACTATATTATTGAGGAACATTGTTTAAACTCGCGCTAATTTATGCTTACGCCGTACCTTAGCTCTACTTGTCTGTCCAGCCCCAGTGAATTCCAGCTCGCCATAAGCGTTGGTTGGTTTCTCTGACGTATGACTTGCCACATTCCACTTCACATCGCTGCCGGGGATAAGTTGCGTAGCGTCTGTTTGGTGATTTTTGTCCAAACGACCACAGCAGCAACTAAAACAGTAACACAGGGAGTAAAGGTCAATGAGTCAAATTTTAAATTACAGTTACTAATTGAAAAAAGTACTGTCCTTATCAAGCAAACCAGCGTGGAACAAGCTGCAAGGAATACAGAGTGGACTGTTTCTCAGCTATAAATTTGTAAAATGAAAACAATGGTTCAACACATAACAACCTAGTTTGTTAAAAGGTTGAATCATTGATTTACGACTCGTGACACATTTCACTCATCAAACAGGTGACCTTATAACCACAACTCACAGTGGTTAAATCGAGTTTGTATTATTCATTCACGTAATTTAATTGCATTATCACCTGAAGGCTTTTTTGTTGTCGTTTATCGTGTTCGTTGTCTTAGCTTTCAGCTTGCATTCCAGTATCTTCTAGCGTCAGAATACTGCGCAAGACGGAAAAAGACGGAACATTCGCTCAAACTGAATAAAGCTTTTTCGATATGTGGGAAGACACTTTTTACAGTCGATTTTAATGCAAACGAAAGTGTAGACCCAGGTTTTTCAAATATCGGTCGATTGCCGATCATTCGCCCAAAGCGATCATAAAAATATATATATTTTTAAATTATTATTATTATTATTATTATTATTATTATTATTATTATTATTATTATTATTATTATTATTATTATTATTATTATTATTATTATTATTATTATTATTATTATTATTATTATTATTATTATTATTATAAAAATAAGTTAAACATGTGACCTCGACGAGCTCGACACCTGAGCCCGCGATATGATTATGTGATACTGGCCAAGGGATACCTTGTTTTGACAGCTGTCAATTGATCATAAAACGGACGGACGCTCGTGCGGTCATGTAAATACCAAATTTTCCAAAATGTCTTGAACATACTAAATTAAACTTACATTAGAGTGATCGAGTACTTACCGTCTCGTCTCTTTCCTAGAGGGAATGAACTGACTACATGTTCTACTTTTGAATGCTTTGTATATCCATGAGTCTTTTCCATGTGAAGGCTAAACAGAGTCAAAAATATAATTATAGTCATCGATTGTATTGAGAAATTTATATAAATGAGTTTATTTAGAGTTGTTTATTCTGGGAAATTTGAAAAGAAGGTGACTTTTTTGGAAAATGAAGTATAAAAACATATTTCGTTTATTATCATTTCGGTGGTTCTCAGTAATCTCTTTTTCAGTAAATGAAATGAAAAGACTAGAAACTGTATTTTATCTTTTCATTTCATGTGAAAGTGAAAAAAAAGAACTGTTTGCATTTATCTGAGAATCAATTCTTTGTGAATGGTGTTATTAATGGTGGACCTGCGTGTAATTTAAAGTGTATTTCAATGAAATAACTTAATCATTTGCTTAGTTGGCTGAGCGAATTGTCTTTCGTGAAACTCGATTGCCAGTGCATGTTGGCGTTCACGTACACTAAATTGTTAACAGAAGCGTAAATTTTCTTTTGTTTAACATTGTGATCTTTCGCATTTCAAACTACACTGTCAAGTAAATGAAGTTCAGGTTTAACTTGGTTGTTTTGGCCTTGTCATAATTATTAATTAGGTACACCCCCTCGCGTGGCATTGTCTTTTGTAGTCGCATCAAGTTTCTTCTTGGTCATATCTGGCTTAGCGTCAGTCCGAAGGTCATTCGCTTTCATCCTCGCTAGATTTGTCAGATTTTTCTTTTCAGCGGATGAACTCTTTGTTTTCAGAATTGGGATTGATGGACGCCCCTGAGAAAGATTCTCCACCATCTTTCGAAATGCTTTGCATGGGCATTTGGATCAACACGTTAGACATGACTTTATCCGTCCCTGCCTTCCGTGTTGCAGAATTACAACTCAAGCTTAACGCGTGGCTAACCAAATGTTCTTTTTCAAAGCGCGAGCTTCAACAGCTCCTTGGAAAACTGTCCTTCGTTTCCGCGTGTGTTCGGCCAGGCAGGGCCTTCATGAGTCGTCTCTTAAATGCTCTTCGTTCGTGCTCTTCGGCACCTAGGCGAACAGTTCATCCAATCTCCGAGGATCTTCGCGCGGACATTATCTGGTGGCAGTACTTTCTCAAGCAGTATAATGGTGTTTCCGTGATTCCTTCTGATGTCATTGTCTCTAATCCCGAACTTTTTGCTACTGACGCGTGTCTCACCGGTTGCGGTGCGGTTTGTTTTGGTGAGTGTTTTCACAGAGAGTTTCCGGATTTCATTCTCACCCAAGAAAGGCACATCAACGAGTTGGAACTGCTCACCGTCGTCATTTCAATCAAACTGTGGGCTCCCAAGCTACAGGGCCTTGGAGTTGAGCTTCTCTCCGATAATGCCACTTGCGTGTCAGTCATTAACTCTCAACATTCGCCTAACATTTTCACGCAGCGCTGCTTGCGAGAACTCTGGTTGCTCCTCGCTTTGCATAACATCACGCTCGTTGTCCGTTCAGTTCGCGGGTGTGACAATTGGTTAGCTGATTCTCTCAGCAGATTTCACACTGGCAAGTATTGTCAACGTTTCAAGTCTCTCGCAGGAGCTCGATCTCTTACAGAGTGTACCGTGCCTGACAGTTTCTTTACTTTCGCGCTAGAGTAGCAGGAACTGTTCTCCGAGTTTATTGGTGCCTTTTGTTTTGCAGAGAACGCTGCGCAGTTGTTGCATTACGCCAACACCATTCAGTCCTTCGCCTTCCAAGAATCCACCAAGAGGAACATGAGAACACAACTAAACTCTTATCTTTTATTTTGCGATTAATGTGCGTTTGAGCCGTTTCCTGTTTCTAAGCAGGCTTTTTTAGCTTATTTAGCCTTCCTTTCGAAATCATTATCTTGTTACCGTTCATTAGTTAATTATGTCAATATTCTCAAGCATATTAACAAGTCACTTGGAGCTGATTTCTCCTTCATGCATGATTACGATGCTTTTCTCACGCAGCGGGCGCTTCGTCGTATTATGGGTGACTCTGTTCGCGTCACTCATCCGGTGACTGTTGATATTCTTCTGAGTATTTTTCAACATTTCGATTTGTCCAATCAGTTACATATTTGCATGCATGCTCTTTTTCTAGTTGCTTTTTTTTCTTTTTTACGTATTTCCAATTTAGTGCCTTATTCTTTAGCCGACTGTCATTCCGTCAACGCTTATTTTCTTAAGCGCCAAGATGTCTATTTTACTGCGTCGGGAGCTGTTCTTAGAGTTTACAGGACCAAAACTATTCAGTTCAAACAGCGGGTTTTAGAAATTCCATTACCTTTCATTCCGAATTTCATTTTATGTCCTGTCACAGCTCTCAAAAAATATTTGTGTACAGTGCCCGAGCTTGCTAGCTCGCCTTTTTTTATTGCCAATCACGGCAGGTCGCTTAAACCTATCCTCGCCGCACATTTTAATCGATTTTTCAAATCATGCATTACCACAGCAGGTCTCAAGCCAGTTTATTTTTCGTCTCGCAGTTTTCGTCAGGGTGGTGCTACTTTTGCTTTTAATTGCGGCGCTCCTACTGAATTTATTAAGGCGCAGGGAGATTGGCGCAGTAATGCGTATTTAGTTTACCTCAAATTATCGACCAAGAAGAAACTTGACATTCTGCAGTCCATTTCCGCTCGTCTTTCCAATTTCGCCATCTAATTTTTTTTTCCCATCCATTTCCCCCTTTCATTTTTCTTTCTTTCTTTTCCTACTCTTGGGTTTGGGGTTTCTATTTTATTGCCTATGGTTTTCAATAAATTCATTTTTGCCCCAACTCGAGCGTCTCTTGGTGTTTTTACTAATTTGGTTGTTTTGGCCTTGTCATAATTATTAATTAGGTACACCCCCTCGCGTGGCATTGTCTTTTGTAGTCGCATCAAGTTTCTTCTTGGTCATATCTGGTTTAGCGTCAGTCCGAAGGTCATTCGCTTTCATCCTCGCTAGTTTTACCCTCCCTACCCTCCCTGGTTTCTATTTTATTGCCTATGGTTTTCAATAAATTCATTTTTGCCCCAACTCGAGCGTCTCTTGGTGTTTTTACTAATTCAGTCGTTCTCTTTTTTTCTCTAAGTAAAACTGGGAAGATTTTGGACAGCTACAATTTCATAACAATTCTTTAATTTTTATTTGTACTGCCTCGTTTGAGCGAGATAATTTAAATTATACATTATCTCAGGGGAAACTAGCTTATAAGTATTTTAAACATTTCAGATTTCACACGTTATAATTAGTGATAAATCATTAATCGCGCATAAAATGTATTTTTTCTTAAACTAAGGCATTTCTTGGGTCAGTAGTTGAAACTATAGCAACCAAGTATATACATCCTCGTCGATTCCTAAATAAAATGAAGTTTTTGGCAAGTTGAGGCTTCGCGGTTAATAAATAAAGAAGATAATACCTATATTTTAGTATAGAACATTTTTTGTTGTCAGTTTTAGTAGTGTAATTTAAAGGAATTACCCTGCTTCCGCCGTGAATCAGCATTCTGTCTGTGTTATCAAGAGAAGTCACCTAATCAAGTGTAAGATTCTTCGATACTTCAACATATTCACTGATAGTTTGCATTCAAGCTAGTCATTTACATTCAAACTAGTCACGCGATAATTTTAGTTAATAAATATATAAATTATTGCCAACTCGGTGTAAACTAGCGGTGGGCTTTTGTCGAAACTCTTGGCAAGTTTTTAAAACGCAATTGGAAGGCCTCCAAAGCTGAACAAATACACATTTCAAGTGCTCTTCTAAATTTTGTCTGAAGAGCGATATAAACACTACATTCAGTGCGAGTATGAACCACACTATAACCACGTTATTATTCAATGGATGCCGAATGTTCAAATCATTGCATGTACTAACTCTCTTACCTGAGTTAATAGTTTTGTTTTGTATCCGGTTCCGTCCTTTTTAGAGGAATTTTGAGCGCCCGTGGAACGACCAGTTCCGTCCATGTCATTCGATGCCATTTGCACAATAAAATCTAACTTCGAACAGTCTCAGTTATTTGCCATGTGTAGATTGTGCATTTTTGGCGACTTTGGAAGTGGAGGTTTGTGAATTATAGGAAGAGAGTTTGTACTCCCTCTTTCTACTCGGCGAAACGCGGGACTGCGGGCAACTGAAGTTTAAAGCTGGATTCCGGTTACATGAAACCCTCGTCATGGTCGACAATTATGTTCAATAAGACAGTAAAAGATTTTAGGTTAATAACTATTCCATTGTATTTATGTTAAAAAGGGCCTAGCACGTCACATTCAGATCACACTCTAATCACTTTAACTCCATGTAATGCACCGTCCTGTTAAACTGTAAATAACATCGACCATAGAATCAAGCCATTTTTTTTTGTTTCGGTGGATATTCATGTTGCCATGCCCTTGTTCGTTTCTATACTGATAAGACGAAAGCTGAGAACGAGAACATATAATACTTTCAGAATGGCTTCAAAATCGGCACAGGAGTCAAGTACGCGACACATTTGAGGTAGGAAAACTTTATTTTAGATTAGATAGTTATTTACACAATTTTTTGGGTTTACCTCGGTATAAGAACCTGCAGTGACTTTTTTCTTTGTTTTTAAGCTATTGCTTAAGTGTTCTGTATATTGTTTCAAGGTTCTTTGTTGTCTTGCTCGTTCTTTGTTTTACGTCACTGGTGAGTTTCACAGGCTCTTACACCGAGGGTGAGCCAATTTTTTTACGATCGGTGACTTTCCCATACAATTCTCAAAATACACAAGCTGTCCCATACACCAGCCTGTGGTTGTGCCATAGAGAATGTGTTTCTTGCATTCGTTTTGATCTTGAAGGTTAAACTCGCATGTTGTAGAGCGACGTTTATTCTATAAGTCAATACAGTTTGTGGACCTTTGTGTGTTCCAGTTTGTGTGGCGGCTACCGGTCTCGACCTATCTGCTCATGTTACATCTATCTTGGCCAATCGGTGTTCTCGAAAGAATAGATCAAGAGATTAACCAAATTCCATTGTATATTACGTGCAAAAGGCGTGACGTCACATAACACAATTCGTGTCAGCTTTTCGTAGACGTTCCCTCCCTCGCGTTTTTCCTCGAGGGGGGGGGGGGGGGTGTGGGTACGGCCACACGTAGGCTATTTAATTATAGTGCATCTATAAAGATCAGAGGCGCTTCGTTCGGTTCGCGGCTGGAATTATATATAGCCACGGAAATACGAAGCGAAAGGCTCGATGTTCTTTAACTGTAAACAGGTAGCAGCCAGAAGGTACCATGTTTACACAACGATTTTTAGTGATATGCAAATTTTGATCGAATCGGGTCGGGAAAATGGAGACTAGATTATTTGGAAGAAGAATATAGAATAAAAATAAGTAGAATGTCACCTAACAAAATATTCATGTTTCTAATGACCCCCCCCCCCCCCCCCCTAGTGGAAACGCTAAAATACAAAAACTAATAGGAAAACATATATTTGAATGCTTTGAAAAAAGGGAAGGGGAAGACGGCAAAAAGTAAACACTCTAGGACTTAATTAATTAATCACTTATTAGCCATGTATATTTTTGTTGTTCGTAATTTTTTTTTCATTATTTGGAATCCATAGCCGAGATACTACATTACAGTGCTACGTGCCTTACCGTTGCCACTCGAGAAAGTTTTTGATTAAATTTTGACATCTTTTTGACAACTTTGTGCTAACTTCAAAGCGAGCCAGCCAACCAGAACATGAGAATGTGAATTCCCAAGGGAGTGAATGCACTTATAATTTGACATCTCCACCCTTGGAAATTCTCATGTTCTGATTGGCTGGCTCGCTTTGAAGTTAGCAAAAAGTTGTCAAAAAGATGTCAAAATTTAATCAAAAACTTTCTCGAGTGGCAACGGTAAGGTGCGTAGCACTGTAATTGTATAAGACTCCAAATAAAACATGTCTGTCTGTTTGTCTGTCTGTCGTCAATCAAACCTGTCAACCTCCTGGATCTGACCAATCAGAGCTTGCACTAGAATCTGGTGCAGAGCACGGCGACATAAAACCTTTGTCTACAGGCTCCGAGCTCCGATGCCCAACCACCCCCGACCCACCCCTGTCTAACCGGAGCCTGCTGTGCATGAATGAGCGTCCTTGCGTTACTTTCTTTATTTGTAAAAGGAGTGATTGGATTCATCAAGCAGATCACACGACACAGCAGACTTGTTTCTTTGGACTTGTTCTCGAGTGCTAGCTGGCACTGAATATAATGGTAAGTACAATGCGCGCAGCGTTGAGCTTTTGGTGTGGCAGCGCTTCGCGCTCGACTTATAAGCAAGTCTAGGTCCGGTTCTGCTAGTTATTATTGTAGTTTTGTTTGACACTGTTATTCCACTAATAGTTTATATCCTGCCATGGCTCGCACAAATTTAGGTTCTGTACTAGAACGGTTTGCGAACTAGTAATCCCCCAAGTCTCTGTCATACACGCAAGAAAATTAGGCTCATCCTCGGTGTAAAAACCTGAGAAACTCACGAGTGACGTAAAACAAAGAACGAAAAAGATAACAAAGAAATCAAAACAATATGGAACTGAAAATAGCTCAAAAACAAAGAAAAAAGTCACAGGTTTTTACACCGAGAGATAAACCCGAAAATTAAACAGCTTCTAATGGCAAATGTTTATATGTTAACTCGAATACAAAATTTGATCCGAATACAAAATAAAAATACAAAGTATGAACCGTGACGGAGGTTTGGGAAGATCACATTTCCAAACACCTCGAAGTTGGTCAGAAATACACAACTGGGCGCCGTATTTTCAACTCTCTTCTCGGAGTATTGGATACAATACTCTGGTGTATTTCGATGGTTCAAACACCAAAATATTATTTATTGTGAATATGCAAGAGGTAAGCGTGCGAGTCTGATTCTATCATAAGTTGGAAGGGTTAATATTTTGGGAAAGATGATCTCTCTCCCATGAACACAACAGTGGATCAGAAATATTCATTTCAACGCTATAAAATGCTACAAAAGACAAAACGCAAAGCGGAATTAATTTAGAAATCATCAAAGAGGTCCACATCCGTGGTATTTACGAGCGAACAAATCGAAGGGTAAAATTGGAAAGAGCCAGTCAAGGCGAATACCAGAGAAATCTCTGACTTGGAGCAAATCAATCGTCCCTTGGCAGGTTTCATCTCATCGCGTGTCTCGCGGCGGGAGAGGCGTCGTGAGGATTTTAGTTGGTAAAATCTGATTGGCTAAGCAGCGGTCAAGGTGAAGGTCGGCTTTCCGGATTTTAGTAAGTAAAATCTGATTGGCGAAGCGGCGGAAAGGAGTGTTGGCCTCGGCTAAGCAGAAGTTAGAGGAGGTAAGTTTCCAAAGAAACGGTGGTGCTGCGTCGGTGGGAAGTATAACAATATAATTTGGTTTTATCAACTGGGTTGATAATGTCAATTGGCCACCGTAAAGAGATTCAAGAGCTGACGTTTCGAGCGTTAGCCCTTCGTCGGAGCGAATCCAAGCGAATCCGATTCGCTCCGACGAAGGGCTAACGCTCGAAACGTCAGCTCTTGAATCTCTTTACGGTGGCCAATTGACATTATCAACCCAGTTGATAAAACCAAATTATAAGCAGACGTTAGTGGGGACAAGTGTAACGCAATCCCCTAATAACGGCTGCGTAGGAGACTAGGGTCATGGCAGCCAAAAGAAATTCACGAAAGGAGAGCGTAGCATAGCCAGCTGCCATAAAATTAATAGAAAAAAATCTGCAATACAGCAGAATGTTGCGTTGCGAGTTGCAAGAGAAGTATCAACTATCCGCTACTTTTCGCAACGGCAGGTTGCAGCGTGACATGTTACGTGTCAGAGCGCGCTCGTGAGAGATTTCAAGATGGCGGCTATTTTAGAACTTCGTAGCGCTTAATTGCAGGAATGGCTCCGGGCTCGGAATGCACTGGGAACGAGTTTGGTTCGCTAAATTAGACTACAAAATCACCCTGGTTAGCCTATTATAACACTGCGGTTAGCCTACTAAGCAATCCGGTTAGCCTACTGAGCACTGCGGTTAGCCTATTAAGCAATCCGGTTAGCCTACTTTTGCATTCCGGTTAGCCTACTAAGCACTGAGGTTATGCGGTTAGCTCTCAAGAATGGTAAGGGTAACACGATAAAATGTTAAAATTTTCGGTGTTCGGCAGCCGGGTCTCGGTAGTGTAGTGGTTATTAGGAATAGCTCGTATTCTGGGTGACCCGGGATCGATTCCACCTCTGTGCTTTTATAATTGACTTTGTTTTTTTTCTCTTTATTAGACGAAAAAATCTAAAAAAGTCTAAGAAAATCTAAGTGTCCCGGAGCCATTCCTGCATTTAACGCCATGTTTAGAACTTCAAGAATGTGTCACACCCTGCAGCTGGCTGTAACCCGACATGTTTACAAGTTGATGCAAGGAAAACCGCTTTCGACAGACTCATCAGCTCCGTGCGGCTCTTGAGTTATTTTTGCAGGCCTTTGCAAGTTTCTTTCATTTTCCGATATCCTTGCAAAACAATAATAAAGAGTAGAGGAACCTCGGCGATATTCCAAACCGACGTTTCAGCTCATCGAGAACTCCCAAACGAAACGACCCGTAATGGCGGACTCAAAAACTTCATGTACACAGTTACCGAAGTGTAACGTCTCGACGAATTCAAAACAGAAATCAATCTCCTACCTCGAGTCTTCGTTCCTTACTGCGCAGGCTTGATGAAACGAGCGACTCTCGAAAGTTCCGTTTCAGGATCGATTTTGATTGGTTTTGAAGACAATAAAAATGGCCGGAAGTAAAATACCGCGTAGGCATGCGCATTTCAACCGGAAGTCCGATATTTTCGGACTTCAAATCGGATCTTATTTAGCAATTTTTATGAATTATGAGGTAAAGATTCCTAGTCGAAGGACACAGCTATGCTGAAAAAGCGAGAAATCGTAATTTTAGTTTATCATACAATGTATGCAAAAAATGAAGACGCTACATTCTATGTGCAAACTATTTCGGAATTAGAATTATTTGTACGTTATTCGACATTATGTTTTACTGTAAAGTTTGCCGTTCCTCTCACCAGCCTAACCAATATGGCGTCAGAAACCGTGAAACAGTCTATAATTTAAATACAATCATTCAAAAGGTGTTGTCTTTTCTAGCTTTTCCTGCACCATTTCGTTAAAAAATATGAAAACAGATCTTAACGTAGACAAATTAGAAAGTCAAAATATTGTCAAATGACTAATAGAATAGTCTCGTACTTAATTAATTTATCTGAATAGACGGCTGTGGCTGGAGTGAAACTTAACAATGGAGCACTTATGCCTTCTGTTGGTTTGGGGTGAGTCCGTAGTTTATTTATTCAGTTCATACACTTTCTAATAATTCATGGACATGGAGTATTTTTGTTTAAATAATGTTTTTTTGTATGTTCATGATGTTGTAATTGTTATTACTGGTCATTACTCAATTCACATAGCTCGATATACTAGTTCTTTCCTCGACCTGATTACTCAACTGTGTCGCTAAATTTACGAAAACTACGACTTTCAATGCCGAAAATGTTGAGAATTTCCTTCCAAATAGTAACGGGAAACGACAAAATACTGGTCAACTTGGATAGCAAAACATTTGATACCGATGATGATAAAACCGAACAGGAACAAGGCTGGTGAGAGGATTGAGACGGATTACATCCATAACTTAAAACGTTATGACAAATAAACAATATTTAAAATAATCACCTCCTGAGCTGATCGAAAATTTGAATTAAAGGACATGGAAATCCAAGAAGGGCGAGGTTGGAAAAGCCGTGAGGCTTGCCCTGCAGTGTGGATACAGGCACATTGACTGTGCGCATGCGTATGGAAATGAAGATGAAATTGGCGAAGTCTTGACGGAGCTCTTTAAAGAAGGAAAGTTGAAGAGGGAAGATGTCTTCATTACATCAAAACTGTGGTAGGCAAATTCTGCGTCGGCAATTTTAGCTTGGACAACTTGACTCCAGGTTAAGAAGGAGTATTTCTCCTCCCCTCTGGATGGGATGCTAGTCCATCGCCAGGCTGCCCCACCTTCCCCGCCCCACCACATTAAATTTGCTGGTACCTGTTTGTATACCTATGAGAGATACAGACAGGGACTCGGGACTGTGAGAGCAAATTAAAGTGCATACTTAATGACTACGGCAAGTGCTGGAACCGGCCCGTCCCGCTTGATCGAATTATCGTGAGTGTAGCGCGCTTATCGTTTGGCCACCGCGCCTCTCACAATAATATCCATGAATTCTCTCAGTTGATTATTAACTTGAGTTGATGTGCTAACAGTGAGGATCTTGTCATTGCTGTTTTCTTTCGCCATACAAAATTGTTCATTTTGTCATCTTTTTCTTCATGGTAGCTCTTTTGACCAACTAAAAATGTTAACTGAGAACAAAGGACAACGACTTTTCTTCCAAGTGGCCCGGTTTAAGTAATCGCACTGTTATTAATCATCTTTATTAAAGGTCTAACAGCCATGCGTCTGAGGATGTGTTGCCAGCTTGTCAGGAGACACTGAAAAACTTGCAGCTGGATTATCTGGACTTGTACCTGGTAAAAGGATTTGTACAACTTGAATAATGACATTTCTAATTAAACTGAACTCATTCTTTAATGCAGAAGTGTGTCTACATTTAGATTTGAAAGCTAAAATTAAAGGCACTTTAGTAAAGTCATTTCATTCGTTCTAAATAAAAATGTTCTTTCCTCTGTTACAAACACAGAGCCGTGACCACTACGAGGCAAACCGAGGCATTTTGCTCAGTCATTTTTTTCAAGATCCCAGTGTTGTTTTTGAATATAGCCATTATAGACAACCTAAGTACCTACAAAGATAATTTAACCATAGACGTTGCCTCAGTCAGATTGAGATTCATTGATATATATTTTATCCTATTTTTGCTGCAACAAAACGCCCCCAGCGACCCTCGGACGTACACGCTCTCATGCCCCCATCGTGTACGGTACGAGAGGTATTGGTGGAAGCATGCATGAATTTCACTATTTTGCTGAAGAATACTGAAAACTGAAAAAAATTTTGCGATTGCCATGACAACTTCAACAATCACACACACAGTTGAATGAACAGTTACTGAACATTTCAAATCCTCTTTATAAAATTCCGGAAAAACTTCAAGTGGAGGGATCCAACCCCACCCTCCCCCTCCCGAGTTGCATGGTCCAATTGCTGCGAGTTAGGGGTATAATTTCCCATCAGCTTGTGCAAGACGGCTAATTTCTTGCTTCTGTTTAGATACACTCACCATGTGCATTTAAGAAAGATGCATCAAGGCCGAGATGTATTGCCGATGGTGTGATTGGATATTCACCTCAAGGGATAGCAAGTACTTGGAAGGTAACTGATTATCAGCTGATAAGGGCTTGAAACGCCCAGCTCAGTAGGCAATGTTGTAACTTAAGATTGATTAGGAAAAAAATGGTCAGGGTCGGGGAGGAGCGGGGGGGGGGGGAGGTGGCGTCCGGACTCTCCTTTCCGAACCGCCTTTTCCTCGTTTTAATACTTGGTTGGCGCTAACATTCTCGTGTCGTCAGGATCGTCTATTATTATTCAACTTTGAACGCCCCCTATAAAAAATTCATGGACCCTCTCCTGAAAAAGTAACTCGTAGAACTCTTGTCTGTGTCGCTCGAGTTTCTCTCTGAGGTGGAAGAATTGTGAGGCGAGAAACTGCGCCGGGATTTTTTTCAATTACAACAATCATCATTATTCCATATTATTTTTTTTCTGAGTTACCCTTGCATTTCTTGTTTCATTTAAGGGAGGCTTTTAAAGGGTATAGCTCGTGGGCTGGAAGGGGTGTGGGGGTATTCTTATGGTCCGCATAATACATGGCAATACAACATTGCTCGCATAAGAATTTTAATGACGTTATTTGTTGTTGTTTAATAAAGATGACCAAATAACACACCTTTTCACGTGTACCCGGCTCTCAACAATCTATTTCAAATATACTGCCTCTACCATTCCATTCACGAATTGTACTTGTGAAGGATGTACAAGTTATCATGTTGCAACTACGAAACAACTACATACGGACACAGATGAGGAAAAGCCCCTTTTCAAACCTCGTGCTTCTTTACACAACAGAGTCGTCCCCTTTGATCATTTGAAGTAAATCTTGTAGTCGAGGTTTCCGTAGGAATTTTTTTTTACTGGGCGGGATTGCAAGCCCCACGCTCAACTCTCCTCCTTTCTCTTGTCGCCCGCCATGACGGGGTTCTTCCAACTTCACCGCTTTGGTGTCCGTTTCAAAAGCTAAGTGAAAGAACCTTACGGGACAAAAACCGTCTTACATTCCTGCAACCGCTCTGTACATTAATATAATTTCTAATTAAGTCAGTAGCGCGGGTCGTGGTAATTATTTCATTAAACGTACTGTGTTTTCTCTAAACTATTCGTAACTGATTACAGGCCATGGAGCAGCTTGTTGACAAGGGTCTCTGTAAAGCCATCGGAATCTCAAACTTCACAGTAAAGAAGACTCAGGCTCTTCTAGAGACTGCCAAGATTGTGCCAGCTTGTAATCAAGGTTTGTTCTTATATTGTGTTTGATCTTCAGGGTTTAAAAAGTTGGTGCGGTGATGCAGAATTTTCTATTTGACAGTTCCATACGTTTACTCAACTATCAACAGTGCGCTAAGTAGGCAAACAAGAAACTAGAAAATAAACATTTTAAAAAAGGAAAGAAAGCAGTGAACGTTTTAACAGGGGCCGTTTCTTTATTTTTCGTTCAAGCTCATCTTACTTGGGATCCTTGCCCAGTTAAAGGAAGAAGTGTCAGTTTTAGCAAATCTTCGTTCAAACACTCGAAGAAAAAATGTGATATTCTTATGAATATGAATGGCAAGCATGCAACTCTTCTAGTTCTTCTAGATTTGAGCGCCGCGTTCGACACAGTCGACCACGACATCTTGCTTGCTCGTCTCAAGTCAAGTATCGGCATTAATGGCACTGCCCTGAACTGGTTTACGTCTTATCTTAACAACAGGCCGGAGCGAGTCTCGTTAAATGGCTGTATATCTGACAGTTTCAGGCTACCTTATGGCGTTCCACAAGGGTCGTGTTCGGGCCCATTGTTGTTTACTATTTACTCCAGTAAACTCTTTGAAGTCATCAAATACCATCTACCTCAGGCACATACCTATGCTGATGACACCCAGTTTTATCGTTTAGTCCTGACGCGGCTACTAATCAGACTGATGCGGTCGTTGCCATGGAGCGCTGTATATTGGACATTCGTACGTGGATGCTTGCGGATAAGCTTAAACTTAATGATGATAAAACTGAGTTTATGCTGATTGGTACCAAACAGCAACTTTCTAAAGTAAATATTAATAGCCTCACCGTAGGAAGCATTGACGTTGCTCCTGTCACTGTGGCAAGAAATTTAGGGACATGGTTCGATTCTAATCTGAATCTCCAGGAACAGATCCACAAAATTTGCAAATCTGGGTTTTTCCATTTATATAATATTCGGCGTATCCGAAAGTACCTTTCACAGGAATCTGCACGCACTTTGGTCCATGCTCTTATTATAGGTCGTATTGACTACTGCAACAGCCTTCTATTTGGTTTACCCTCTGTTCATCTACTTAAATTGCAACGCTTGCAGAATGCAGCTGCTCGGCTTATATCTAATGTTCCTCGGTATAGCCGCATAACACCAGTACTGTGTTCGTTACACTGGCTTCCTATCAAATTTCGTATTGATTTTAAAATACTTCTTCTTACTTTTAAAGCTATCTATGGTCATGCACCTGGTTACTTGACCGATCTGATTGCTATCAAAGATCAGCCGCGCTATCATCTCCGTTCAGCTAGTGGTCTTTTCTTAAAGTATCCCAGTTTAAAACTGAAAAAGACTTTAGGGGATCGTGCTTTTTCATCTGCGGCCCCTAATTTATGGAACAATCTGCCCCTTCATATCCGCCTTGAGGAGAATTTTGAACGTTTTAAATCTACTTAAAACGCATCTTTTTAGACTAGCTTTTGATTTGTTATGTTTTATTTAGTTTTTAGCGTTATCTAGTTTTAACCTTAATTATAATGCTCTTTTTATTTTTAATTACTTTAAATATTTAAGTATCAGTTGTTACGCGCTTTTGATCATATTTGCATGGAAAGGGCGCGTTATAAATCTTTAATTATTATTATTAATTATTATTTTACCTGCATGTTCCTTTTCATGCAAAGCAAACTCATTTTCAAATGAATAGTTTCGCACTTACAATCGTTTTGAAAGAGGTTAAAGGGAACTCGGAAATGGCCTTTTGGTACTATATATTTCCCACGACCGTGACAAATTAAACTC
>OX393564.1:27073858-27192279 GCA_947652115.1 Blastomussa wellsi | reverse complement strand
CCTGGTAAAAAATGTTGCAGTGCACTTTGTGTTCGAGCCCAAATTTCAACAAAGTTTGCTGTTCTTATCTCAGGTTGCTCTAGCTTGGGGTATCAAGCGTGGAACTCCAGTCCTCCCAAAAGCTGTCTCTGAAAATCACATCAGAGAGAATCTAGAAGCACTTCATGTAAACCTAGACGAAGATGACATGAAGGCGATCGGAAACATTGGAGTGAATCAGCGGTATCTTGCTGGGACCTGGATGTACAAGCCAGAGGAAATCCCAGATGATTACTGGGATGGCGAAGACTAAACTACAGAAACAAAATACTGTAAATTTGTAGTTGTTGCTCAGTGATGGGCAATAAGGAATCAATAAGCTATGGGCTAATGAGAAGTTTTATCACCTTGAAGCTAGGTGGTAAGTTCCTGGCCAATGATCAATATGTACCATTTTCCATTTATAAATACAAACGAATAAAAGATTGGCATGCCATTTTCGCTAACCGATCAAGTAATTTGAATGCACACTTCGTTTCCTATTTCTGTTCCTACTGGCTTAGAAGTCTATTGATGACATTATCGAGGCCTTCCAAGGGGGTTTCTGTCGCGATGTCGCTTGTTCCCGGAAACCGATGTTGCCTAACCTAAAGCTGTGAATGTCGCTGTCGTTTTTTGTAGTGTACGGAAATTGTACATATATTACTTTTTTGTAACTATTATTAAAAAAATGTACAACTTTCCAATGTGATCGTCGTTTTTCACTGTTTATTGTGTCGCTGGCGCATTTTACCGGCGTAATCATGTCACTTCTCGCTGTTTAGAAATCCCCATGTCGCTTTTACCCCTTGGAAGGCCTCATTATCCACACATCGAATTTTTGCGTCATCACAATAGACGCTAAGATTTGTCTTGTTATTGCGCTTCATTTCTAATCTCAAATTAAATGGAACTGGTCGGTCGCATCCCAGGGGCTGTCTCCGAAATGGTGCTCGGTTTACTTCGTGTCGCCCGACTAACCGCCCCTGGGTCTCCGAGGATGCTTTATGCAAATCACCAAATTTTGGCTTTTGGGATGAATCCATATCAAAGGGGCTACGTCATCGTTCGTGAACTTTGAAAAATTTAGCCTAAATTTTTCAAAATTGTCATTTTCAATGCGTTTCAATCTTCTCCATCCTAAGCCATCCTTGTTCCTTTTTGGTTTAGTATCAGTCCTTTGGTGTTTTTCTTCCTTATCAAACTATTATTTGCAGGTTTCCTAAATTATAAGGATAATTTAGGTTGCCGAAGAAATAACTCAAAATCTCGTGACGTAGCGCCTTTAATTTGAAGAGTTATGCGATGAAGGCAAAGCTTGCAGATTCTCCAAATTAACCGAATACTAGTTAATTCGTATCTTTTCATTACAATTTTTGGCAAAGAGAAAACAAAAATTCGGTGATGCAAACCTCAATGCATTTGTTCTCGAAACTTGAGACCGAAACTTGAGACTTTGTTTTAGCTTTGTGACCAGGCTCCCTGCCTGCTGGGCAAATCTGAAAGCCGAGTGAGCCAAGATCTTGCTCCCCGAAGGCACTCGACTCGTTCGGCTCAACAACGCTCTACCCTGCAAGCCAGCCTACTCAAGTCTATCCAGACTGGGAAACAACATCACAGCATTGATATCAAGCTCAAATTTCAATGGTTTTAATTTTAACAATACTCTGTCAACCTTAAAGGCGATAAACCAACAAGACATTAAACTTTCCTGGGAATGCTTCCCCAAGAGAAAAATAAATCACTTAATTTCAACATTTTCTCAGTTTTTTGCCACATTACAAGAAAACTGCCCTGCCATGTATGAAAAAAGTTATCGTTTGCAACAATAACAGCTAGTACGCGTATACGCTAGCGGTTTTTTGGATTTTCCAAGACTTTCTGTTTCTCTTGTTTTCTTTTTCAAATTAATAACTTATGACGAAGCTGTGTCAAACTCTGATCCTGTCAAAGTTCTCGATTAGAATAGTCACGCTCGAGTCACGCTCAAGTCACGCCAGAGTCACACTTGAGTCACGCTCGAGCCTCTAAGGCCCGGTTCCTTGGCATTTCACACATTTCGCAAACTTCCAAAGCTTCATGATTTGCAAACGTACAAACTGAACATGTCCAGGTTGTTTCTTCTAAAAGAAATACAGAGAAAAGAGATCCATTAAAATGCTATAAGCTTAATTCCAGTTTAATCTACCTTTAGTATATGGCAAGGAAACGGTCCTAAGCTGGCGGCATCAAAACACATTACGGTGGAAAACCTCTACATTCAAGTCACCCAAAGTGCGTTTTTAACAAGCATACATCACCCGAGTGCCATATAATAAACAACTTACTAACCTAGCTTGCTCGAGCCGTACTGGGGAATATTGGTCCTCCGTCATTTTGTATGGACCTCGATTCTCGGTCAGTTCGGTCAGTACTGCCACAACCTCGGGCCAATATTCCCCAGTATGGCTCTCGTTTGATTAGTAAGAGGTTAGTATTTACCTGAGCTATGTACGGTGGTCTGAAGATTTGGAGGAAGAAACACCCATTCATTGCTTCCATCAGGAGGGGGACTAAAACTGGGAGGGCTTTCATCTCCTGATACAATTAAATTAATGAAATTTATTATTCACCTCCGTCACATATACGTTAACAAGCTCTGCTGCTTAAAAATTTTCTGTTAATTCACTGTAGTTATTTAAAATAATTATTTTTAGTACCATGTGGAGGAGGCGCAGCTGAACTTCCAAAATAGGAACAGAATCGTTGCAATGACGAAACAGGACCTATGAAAATTTTGTAAAAATCACTTTATGAAGCAATCCATGGACTTGGCCCTCATGCAATTCTCTCTTAATGTGTTCATCAATTAACATGCAGCAGTGGACCTGCATGTACTGAAACCTCAGGTACAAAACAAGACCATATTTTTACCTTCATTCTCAAATTATCCTTGACTGTCAGAACTATGGCTGCCCATATATAGCAATATTTAACCAATTGAGCTCCATACCTCAGAGCCCCGACCACCCCATGAAAATCCAGAAAAAATGGCTGCCTGAATGAAAACAGGCATTTTAACATCAAAAAAATTACATTTAATCTTCGTTCAAATTTTATTTACACTTTGTTATTAAAGAAATTGATTTGAATTTTCAAATTTTATTTAATCTTTTTTCAGTTTCCAAGATCAAACCGAAAATACCGGTTAATCAAAAATGTAAAATTTTAGGATCAAATGAAATTTTATGGAAAAGTTCAAATTCACAGATAATAAGGTTTAAATCATATCTATTTCAACAATGGTTAAATATTGCTACATAATTATGGGCAACCACACACAACCCTTTCACGGTTTACATTTTGTTTTACTTTAACATGTTTTACTGCTTTGTGATGTGATAATCAACTACAAAATGTTAACATCTCAGTCATGTATCGACATGTACTTTGCATGGTTCTTGTTTCTTTGCTTGTCATAAGAACTCAACACAAAACTCTTAACAAAAGTTTAAAAATTATTAGCTTGTTTTAGTGTTTTTTTAAATTGAATATTGTTTATTTGTTTCTATTTATTTTCTAGTTGAACTCTTCAAATGTATCTACATGATAAAATCAAGCATGTTTCTATGATTTTTTCCGTGATAAACTCAAGCATGTTTCTATGATTTTTTCCGTGATAAACTCAAGCATGTTTCTATGATTTTTTCCGTGATAAAATCAAGCATGTTTCTATGATTTTTTCCATGATAAAATCAAGCATGTTTCTATGCATACTGGAGGCTTCTGTTATTGTCACTGCATCTTTTCTTCCCATCTCAGAATTTAGAAAACATTTAAATAGCTTGCATCAGAGATTCTTGCTGCTGTGCAAAAATTTAGAAATGGTGACGTATGCTACAACACAATGATAGCTATCAATGGTGCTACCTGTTGTTCTTAAAACCAAGCAATTTCAAGACAATCAAATTATAAACCAAGGGTAGAAGGACGATCACGTTTGGAATTGTGCAGATTAATAGTTTTAGCTAAATGATTTAGCAGCAGTTAAAAATATTATTGTTGTTAAACTAACCATTTGCACCATGACTATGAGGTCGACTCGATGGATAACTTTCAACTCTTCTAACTGCAAGAAAAAGGAGAATGTTCAACACTGCACAGAGAGAAGAAACTGTAACAAATGATACAAGATTCTAGAAAATCCCACACTCGCCTCATAAGGGGTGGCGAATGGTCCCTGAAAAAATAACAAGGGTCTCACAAAATTTTTTACCCAAATTTCATGGGTCCTGCAGTCTTGTTTTTTGAGCAGTTCCGAAGCTCTCACATTACTGATTGTTTTTGCAAAGCCTTAAAAAGCCTTAAAAAGTCTCGGTCTTGCACTTAGACTCGTTTATACAGTTTCTTCTCTCGTTTATACCTTCTTACAACAAAATGAAATTTACCAGAATTATACAGGGTCCAAAATTGAGACTGATACAGTGACTAAAACTTCATCCATGGCAACTAATAGTGCAGGTTTAGTCGCCAAATGGCGTCTATATTTCTTTGTGTTGACGATGCATAATTGCCCTTTTCTCAGGCATTGTGACCCTCCAGAAAATTGTATTGAAAGTTATTTGCTTCTTAAGCATTCAAAATAAGAAGAGAACTCATTTCATCCTTTTGCTTTCTCTCGCATCATAAAACTCGGAAGTTTGAAATCGCCCTATAATGCTTTGCAAATATTATAATATGTCTTGTATGCCAATGGATTGTGTCTCTTGTAATGCAATCTGGCAACTAAAAATTTGACTTATAGGCTTGATCAGAGAGATATCAACTTAGTAATACAACAAAATAAAACTTATGAGGAAGCCTTGCAAGTAGGCCACATGGATAGGGTGAGGGGTAGCATTAGTTCTTTGCAAAGTCCTAAGGTATTAATTAAAAGTAGTAAAAGAGTGCTTAAAAAGCTGTTATTAATAGTAATCCCAAATTATTGCAAGACAAATTATTATTTACAGGGAATGTTGAACAAGCAATGTTCAAAAGATAATTTGTAGCTGAGATCACCCAAATGACCTACCTGGGTGAGGTTGATAAGTTTGGATAATCCCCGAATTACTGCTTGGATGACCAATAACAACTTGAAAAAGAGAACAAAGAACATGTACATTCAAATTTAAACTGCAATATGACAAGACCAGGCCACAATGCTTCTTGTGAAGATAATGAATGCTGAATGTGAATTGTATGTTCGCCTTCATTGAGTGATTTGCTTGCAGAGTACAAAGTATTTGTAAAAAAAAAAAGGTCTGAGTGTTTAACCTGCCAATAATTTATAAAGCTACTGAAAATAAGGATTTCAATTTATGATCAACACTAAATGGCAGGAACAGAATTTAATGAGATAATTATACAGTCATGTAGAACAAAATAAAATGCAACTAATTCAAATTCAACAATTACCCTCTCGTCCATTGCTAAGCTCATCAATTTCATGTGTCATTTGCTCAATGTCTTCTCTTAGATCATGGTTTTCCTCTCTTAGGCGTTTTACATCTGTCGACTAAGTTGTTACACAAATTAACATCAGGCATTAAATGAATTTTCGCTACAAACAACTACTGTATAAATAAGAGAAACGGCATGACTAAAAGTGTCAAGAAACAGATAATGATTTCATAATTTTTTATCTATTAATTGGCTTTGGTTGACTTTAAAGAAATAAATACCATGCTACACACCATACATGTACCATTGCCACAGTTTTTTATTAAATAATTTATTTTTGACATTTTGGCAGCTTTTGCTGGCTTCTATTTGAGCCAATGAGGGTAGGATGTTAAATTGTCAAATGGGTTGTTCCAGAAAAAATCCACACCCCTCCGACGGAAGGGAATTCTGGTCAAAGACTCTGGAAATCCAGGCAAGAGGGGGGGTTGAACTCGATAAAGTCTTCTTCAGGGGTCATTTTGACCTATAGTTCAAGCAATTCGAACGTTAAGTTCGGTGACATTTCACGTTTTGCCCTGTTGAAGTTGTTGAAATCTTCATTGTTTGGTGTCATAAGAATAATAAAGAAAAGAAAAACAAGTGATTTACTTTATTTTCACCCCGTTAATGGGAGCTGTTTGAAGTGCTTTTTTCTTGGCTTCAATTTCTTTTACATAAATTTTGCCTTTCCGCTAAATATGGTGGACTAATAAAGCTGTTCTCCTCGCACTGCAGATTAAAACTACAGGCCCTTTGAAGGTAGGAGATGTGAATGAAGTTATTCAGTCTTTAAGTTAAAAAAGAATTTGAACAATAAAGAAGATTACACTTTCGTTCTTCGAAAGATTTTGATTTTAATAGAAGTTCCTCGATCTTCAGTGGATGAGACTGACCTTATGTCTCGAAAAGGAATGACTGTTGAACTCTTTTATCATATTCCATACTAATCGCATTTAAGCTTACTTTAGGACCGTATTTTGCCTTTGGGCGACCAGATAAACTTTACTTTTTTCATAAGCTTTAGTGCTGGGTGCCCTGGATCTCATGGTTTGGAACCTTTGGGCTCCTTTCAATTTTTCTTAGAGCACAGCCTTGACAGCCTTTATTTCAGCAATAAAAGCACTATTAAAAACTCTGACTAATACACTCTAAAAAAGATGTTATAAAATAGGGAAAAAATCACTAATTAATAATTAGTTAAAATATTTACAATATAGATATATGTTGTGGTTTAATTTTATCTTTGGTTTAAAATTTTTTAAACCAGTTTGATTTTCATTTCTTATTGTCTTATGTTGATTAGCATAATCTGAAACAAAGGGAAATCAATATCAAACTGGTTTAAAAATTTTTAAACCAAAGATAAATTTAAACCACAACATATATGTTAAGGTCAAAATTGTCTGCAGGCAATTTTTTTTTTCAACTAGGTAATATTTTTTTAACCTAATGTGGGCGAAACTTCTCGGTTATTAGAAAACATCTTTCTAGGAATTCGTCAGTTGTTTATGAACATTGGAGGCCAGGGGTAAGTTTCTAAAGAAACTGTGGTGCTGCGTCGGTGGGAAGTATAATGTTTATGAACGTTGCCAGCTTATGGGTCATTCAGTGGATCCCAGCAAAACAAAAGAACTTGCCACGGAAAGTAACATGTTCAAACGCCGCATGAGGGAGGCAATTGAGATACAATTACGCAAGCCCTCTTTGAACAGAGACAATGGCTTTGAATAAACCAGCATCTATGAAAACATTTTAGCTCCCTTGAGACCATTATCTAACCCTTCTTAATTTTCAAAATTTGCATTGTGGCTGACAAAATTTGGTGGAACCGTATGGAATATTCCACTTTGTATTGTGCTCTGAGTACAGAAAACATTTTTTTGAAATCATGATTCCAGAGCAGGAAAACAATATGTTTGATTCTATAAAAAAAGTCATCCATCCATCCCCTACTACCCCTCATCCCTCCACCCCCTACTCAACCTCCCCCCCCCAACTTACACGATTTTTTTCATCTCACCTGCCTTTGGCAAATTATTTAAATAAATAAAGAAGTATAGAAATATGAGCAGTAGGTTACATAGTGCACTTACAGTAGGGTTGGCAGCAACACGAAATTTTAAGTTGACCACTTCCATCTCTTTTTCTTGCAATTCAGTTTTTAATCTCATCAGTTTGCGATGCTCATTGTATGTTTCCTTTAAAGTCAATGAAGATGTGTCAAATACATGTAGTTAATCACCTTTAAAAACGTTTTTTTTATAAAAAATATTTTCCCCGTGAAACACTGGAAATTACCAAACACATAATCAAAGCGATGCCGTAAAGCCTCTTCAGAACCAACTGCAACCCAATAAAATCGTTTTTAAGTAGCAGTAAGATGGCTGGAAAAGAATGCAGATTCAATCCCAATGCACGACTACATTTATTGAACACAATTTTCAAAACTTTGATGTTGTGTTTTGGCCTGTATTTCTTGTGAAAAAAGCACAAGACCAGAGGTTGTTGTTTAAAAGGGCCCTAGTCAGCCTCCATCATTTCCGATGCCATCCAAATTATGAAAATTGTTGTTGTTAGTTATGTTACTGGAAGAGTTACAGGTACACATACTTTTAGCTTGCTTCTTGTTTCAACACGCTCCATGTAAAATATAATACTGAAGCTTTCGCATGTAAATAATAACAAAGGCATGGCTTACTAGGGCCCTTTAACTTAAATTCTTTATGTGACTGATTTTATGGCAAACTTAATAAGCATGTGGTCTGGATGAATGATGTAAGTTTATCTTGGTCATGATGGAACACATCCACTGAACAAATTGTGGGGCAAACAGCTTATAGTTTAATTTATGTGGCAAAGTCGCCAGCTGCAGTGGAATCTCGGTCGTTTCATGTCTTACTGGCTCCTGATACTTATCGAAAGGGAAAATCGCTTTAACTACATTTTTATCATAAACTCCATTTATCAAGCTTTCTTCTGACATACTGCACAGTTTGTTAGGATTTTATTGGAACTAGTACGCGTATTAATTTTTTCCCGAAGGACACCCTCGAAGGTGGGAAGTAACCTTAATATAGATATGTACATTAAATGTTTACACTGTACATACCTTTCTGAGTGTGTCTAGCCTCTGCCGTTGATGACAAAGTAATGCTGCATATGAGGAAATGACAAACTTAAAGAACAGTTCCCAACAAAGGGACAAAAGGCTAATTATTGGTTTTAAAGTTTCAATCAGCTTTAGACGACATATGGCTATTTCAACTCATTAAGCTGCCTCTTTTTCCTTTAATAATTTTGGTCTCACATTTATGCTTTAATGTGAGAACTGCTTCAAAGATACATGAATATTTCTGACAGCTTCCTATATCTCAGCTCACTGTTTTACAACCATGATGACTGAAACATGTAAGACAACAGAGCCTAATTGGTCCTGGGGCTAAGAAATACATGGGAATCCCAATTCCTCAAATCTAAATAATTATTTTGTGATATCCCCACCTTTAAAACCTCACAATAACTCAAACCTTCAGTTTAAATCAAACAAGTGCAAATTCACCCACAATTTCTTGAATTCCTACAATTAATTTTCCTTTCTCTTGGAGGAGTAGGGGATTCTACTGTAAGGCATTTTTTATTCATTCATAAAGAAACGTTTTTCAGAATGGACAGCCCAAGCCATTCAAAAGACTGGACAACTTTTCTGAACAGATGCCGCAACCCATTTGAACGGATGCATTTTTTTCTGAACTGATGCATGTTTTTTTTTTAAAGGCCCAGGTGAACGGGCTGTAAATGGAATTCCATTCAAAAACAAAAAGCCATTAGTGTACGTTTTCCAGTATAAGGTCAAAAATGTACAACCTGTTTGTGCCAGTGGAAAATGTAAAATAATGGCAGACTTGGCTAGTGACAGTTTATGTAACACATACTTTGATCATAAGATGTACTTGTAGGTGGTGGTCTTTCTCCTTGGCCACACGAAACATATCCCATTCTTGGACTTGGCTGTGCAAGCGTCATTGGTCTTATTAATGGCTGTAGAGGTGGTGGGGCTGTTCTGTTTGGCAGATATGGTGAGGTGTTTGTTTGGGGAATTGAAATTGATATTGGCTCATCTATAGGTGTATTTTGCAATGATGGTGGAACTGGGATTGGACTGTCTAGAATGTCAATACCTCCGCCATACAAAAATCTATCACTTTCAGCTGAAAGAATACTCAAACAGCGCTCTGCATTTCCATGCTGAAAAGAAGAAAATTTATAGTTAACACTACAAAATAATCATGCAAGCCTTACCTAGCCTAGGTAGTAATATACAGTCAAATCCTTCTGATGCAATGATCTTTCCCACCCACTTTTGCTTTCCTCCTGTAAAGCGACTACGACTATGCTTCAGGCTGCACTTGCCAGATGTCAGGCATGTGATTTTCTTTTCCAAAGTTGCTGATTTCTTTTCAATTCTGTCTTCTCCATTTCAGTAGCAATGAAAATTTTATAAATTATTTCATAAGATTTATTATTGAAAAGAACGTTCTGATCATTATAACTGTAATCTCCACAAAGCAAGTGCATATATGAGGTGCTCTCAAGTTTTATTACTGAAAAGAGCCAATGCATTAGCTTTCAAAATGAAGCATTCCCAACTTGATCAGCAGAGTTACTTTAACCTAATATGCTATAAAAATAGACTGTATCACACACAACGTCATATCAGTCAACTTTTCAATGAAAAGGGAAATGGTGGGCGGAAAAAATTCAATATTAGTAGTTCTGAAAAATAGTTACAAAAAGCTATTGATTTCAATACTATCATAATAAACTCTAGTTCTTGTAGAAAGTTCCTGCCTTTACAGTACCGTTAAGGTTAAATGTACAATCATGTACCTCCATTTATTTGAAAATTAGCCAAATATTACACAATTTACAACAGGTTTTCATGAAGCAGACTTTAAAAGCCATTCAAAAGCGATTACAGATTTGATCAAGGTACACGTGCTAACAATATCAACGAGCACATGATTTATGCAGGCCATCCGGTTTGTGCGTAAAGCGATGATTCATTGAGAAATTTATAGTCATGATTGATGGTAATAAACATTTCAAAATATAAATGTGATCCATGAAGAAAACATGCCTGTCTTTATTGCAAATCTGACTGCAGCGAAATTGCGGTTTAACAGTACACAAAGTTGTTGTAACCTTCCAGAAAGCCCTTTTAGTTTCGATTTTGTATTTCAATATTCTGAAGAACTGATAATTTGCAAGCTGGCAAGTTTAGTTGATCGTGTTAGACACGCAGAGTGTCGCTGATTTGGAGTATCGTGAATATTTACAAAAAGGCCCTGGTATTTTGAGACCTTCAAGAGGTACGAAAGTACATCTACAGCTTAAATTTCTGCTCATAAATATATTTCCTTTCAGTTGCAATCGATGGTACTGACGAAGTTCTATGATGCAACAACCGTGGCGATTGTACATTTGTTTACAAGCCACACTGATTAAATTCGATCAATATGATTTCCATGGATAAATTTAGAGTTATAAGGAATAGTTTCGAGGGAAAAGAAGCCTTGATCGCAGGATTGCGCGACCAGGAAAAGATTAGAGCATCGCCTGAGTATCATACAATGTTGGCAGAATCGAGAACACGCTATGTTTACAAGGCAACACCTCCAGCAAGCACACAACCCACGTAAATTACTAAAGAATCAAAACAAGTTAAAGACAAAAGCAACTGAACGAAAAGCTTAACTTGCTTTCCTAAAATCCGTAACAAGAATAATCAACAAATAAAAAGATTAGAAATCGGCCAACCTCTGCTTGCAGCGTTTGAGAAATGACTTGTTCCGGAATTTCGGGAAACCGATTCTTCAGGGCCTCGAATATCTGCCCGTTGTAGCCGCTTCTCTCCGATGCCATAAAATATTTCGCGTCCACCATGTACAAGGCCTTTTGTGTTACCTTCTCTAACGTCTCTTTGTATTTTAGAAGGCAGTGAAACGAGATCAAAGAAGTAAGGAAGTTTTCCCAGGCCAACTTTCGCAAAGCTTCGGTCAACGTCAGATTCAACACGTACTGCGCATAACATTGAAGCACGTGACTTACCTTCCGATCGTGCTCAGGAGACAATCGATAATAATTCGATATTCAAATTAGTTCACTTGATGGCCGACAAGAAAAAAGTTTTGCTTAGTACGTTAATACCTCTATTCTCCTGTCTCTGTTGCCTCAAGGAATGCTGTTATGTTTCCTTCTAATTTCTAAGTTGAAATCGGCGAAATTTAGGGTCTGGAAACCAGTAAAGAGGTACCATTAGGGGGTTCTGACTATCCCGTATCCCATTAATGTTTGGCCTAAATATACGGTATCCGGTATCCCGTTAATTGCGGTGGTTTGTATCTCCAACTTTTATGTTTGATATCCCCGAATCTCTTGTTTAAATATCCCGTAAGACCCGTATCCCATTAATTTTTGGCCTAAATATCCCGTATCCCTATAATTTTTTACCCAAATATCCCGTATCCCCTAAACCCCTAATAGGGCAGGGCCTCAGTAAAAAGTTGTCCGGGTAGGCGAGTTCCAGCAGAGTATTTACAAGACACCTAGGGTTTCCCTAGCGGCAGGGTGACCCTTCTTGGGTTAACCTAGCGGCAGGGTAACCCAAGAAGGGTCACCCTAGCGCTGGGGTAACCCAAGCTGCTCTTTAAACACGTCGTTGAAAAAAAGAAGAAATGTGCGAGTGCCAGGGTAACCCTCTTGCAAGGGTAAATGTAATAGAAATCTGCAAGACCACCACAACAAACCGACGAGAAGTGCCGGATCACTTGTAGACCTGGATCGAGTAAATTATTCACAAAGCAAACTATAAACGGAAAACTGATCCTGACGGCGGAAACGATGAAAAATAAACAAGAAAGATAAAACAGTTGACATATTTAAAAGAAATGTGCCCGATATTTCGGTTTTTCGTGATATACTCGTGCATGCACAGCTACCAAACACTCACAAGCCCTGTAATCAAATGCCCGCTGGAATCCATAAGTGTAACCATAGGCGTACGAGCCGGGGGCCGGGGGGCTGCAGCCCCTCCAGTTTGGAAAATTTTCGACATTTTTCGGGCAAAACGATCAGGTTTCGGGCAACAGCAGTTGCAATTTTTGGGCGGTTGTATACCTGTTCAATGCTGACACATTCGGAAATTGTGTAAATTTTTCGGGCAGGGAGTTTACAGCCCCTCCAAGTCCGAAGGTGCCCGTACGCCTATGAGTGTAACCACCCACGTTGGGTTGTTCATTTCTAGAGGAAGGCCAAACCAACTAGACACTTTTTTCACTACTAATGAAGCACGACAAATTTCTGACAACATATCATGCCATTCCAAAACCCTCATCTACCTGATCGAATGTAAAGAAATGCAACTGTCAGTATATTGGGGAGACGAAACGCCAACTCAGTGAACGCTTCGGAGAACACCGGAGATCCATCTTAAGCCACCGTCTGTTGAGCAATCCAACCCCAGTATCCATACATTTCAACCAACGTTAACCTGGCCACTCAATGAACGACGTTCGTCAAATCCCGCTTGAACTCATGCGTAACAAGCGTGACTCTGTACTGTACGAAGGGCTCGTGAGGCCCATTTAAACACTTCATCCTTTAGGAATAAATAGACGTGATGAAGCACGTCTATGACACATCAACACTTGTTTATACAAGCCAAAAACAACCAATCAATGTCTATATTTTAAATTCAAACATTATTTGTAACGATCTTTTCTTATTTTGTCACATTTTTTTGTTCGCTAAGCCCCTGAGGAAGGTTTGACTTGCAAATATCAGGCAAATTTGTTTTTTGCTGTTTTATCTTTCTGGTTTATTCTTCATCGTTTTCGCCGTCAGGATCAGTCTGTCGTTTATAGTTTGCTTTGCTAGGGTGACCCTGGGGTTACCCTACCAACAGGGCCTAATTCCTAGGATGAAAGCTGCAGCAAATGAAGCATTCTCTTGATACCAGCGAATTCAGTTAGGGCGGGAATACCATACCGCCCACTGACCCTGGGGAGGGGGGGGGGGGGTTGTAATTCTTCTAGTCACTTCATGCTACGGAGTACGGAAGCCTAGTCTAAACATAACGATATAAGGCCAAAACAGGTCGCCCTGAACATTCTCTAAACGTAAAATACTAAGAAACTCTAATATATCGTTCGTATTTTATTTTATTTTCATTTTTTAAATAAAATGTATTTAAAAACACATGTCGCCTGCTTTAATTTGTAAGTACAATGTAAATATATAATTAAGTAGAATTATGTAAATATTATAAGTAGAATAGAAACACGCATCACCGTGGAAATTTTACAATAAAATTCTTTGCTGTGCGTGAGATATTCACACATTTGATTATAATTTCAAATTAATGGCGCGATTTTATTCATACATGCGCACCTTAGCCCACTTGCATTTTCAAACTTGCCAACCGTCGTTTAGTTTACACTAACCGTCAAACGTTTGAACAATTGAAGTTCGATCAATTCGTGTTACATCAAATTGCCGATCGTCCGCTAACTTCATACATCGCTGAGTTTTCTTGGACATTGAGGATTGAGCAAGAACTCTACTTACATCAGCAACCTTTGCTTGGTAAGTAAGCAAAGTTCCTTCAACGGCTTAACTTAAACATGTGGTTATCAGAATTCTCAACATTTTAGCAACGTTTCTGTACCAGTTCAAAGTGGAAAACGACAAACTTTGGTGAACATTTCAGTATTTGCCTTACTTTTCAGGAGATCTTGGATACAAGGCTGATACAATTACCAAGTTGAACCATGTCGGCACAGATCAAGGAGAACGTACTGGAAAGCGCGCGGATTAAAGAGGTAATCAAAATGCCTTTCTTCTTATAATCACAAAATATTGAACTTTATATTTAGAAAGCATGTGCAACAGTTGTATTTGGAAGCAGAACCCCAGCTGCCTGAGTTATTTACAAATTTGTTGTTTTTGCTCCCTCGTAAAACAAAATTTAGTCTTGTAGATTTTCCTGAAAATTGAGCGCCGTGTGAAGCAAAAACAACTGTATCCCCTCCGCCAACCTTTAATGAGTTTTACCGAAGGAAACTCGAGTAAACGTGGAAGAAAGTTATCACTTTTGCCGCATACATTGTAAGAAATATGTCACCAGAATAGAAACTCGCCAAGGTCGTAAGTTCGAGCGTCAACTCTGGAACCACGAACTTTGCTGATACTGGGTGTTTGATGAAACTCCATGAAGAAAATCTATAAACTCATAATGCTTTGAGTTTAAACACCATTATCTGGACTTTTAAATCTGTTATGGATTGAGGGTTGCTTTGAAGTGTAACATGAAACTGCTTTTAACACCCCTATGTTTTTTTGAGCTCAAAATTCGTATTCAATCCTTTTCTTTCAAGGAACTTGAATCGAAAGCGCCATTCGGCGCATTATACTTTAATTTTTAACTCTCCCCGTTGGGAAAGAGGAGAAAATGGCGGATTTGAAGAGGAATGGAATGAAGAGGAATTCTTAGGGAGGATCGGTAAAAATGTCATGGAATTCGTTAGGGGTAAAACCCAGAAATCGTTTGGAATATTCGTCAGGGAGAAACACATTTCTAATGCAATTCCGTACATTTTTAACAGATTTCTTTACGGGTTAAGGCAATTTTAATGCATTTTATTCTGGGGTGAGGACGTTTCCAAGGGATTTCTCCAGGGGTTAGATTGAAAGACCCATCCCCAACAGGGGTGGGGTACAGATTTTAAATGGCATAGCCCATTGTTTAGTGCTGTACTGTGGACGAAAGAGATAATGAATTTTGGAAGCCATTGTAATGTTCTACAGCCATCAGTTTGCATGTCCACCACAGTCCTGCTCAATAAAAAATCTCCATGTATGAATGTACTGCAACTCATAAACACTAATTTTTTTCCAGGATAATTGTGAGTATAAACAGTTTGGTATCAAACATTGTTTACAGAGGGTCCTGAAAGGGCAGGGGGGAAGGGAGGTACCAATCCCATTTCCCAGCCCAATTTTTTTCCAAATCAAAATTCCCAGTGTTCAAAATACGGCACAAAAGACGCAAAACTTTACAAGGATTTGTGAAGATGTTCTGAAGACAACAGGATCCTTTTAGACTGTACTGAAACAAAGCATAAATTTATTATTGGATGAGAATTTTGTCATATTCGGTTTTGGATGATAATGCTCACCAAGATCTTGATTATTCTGGATACCACACAACGTGAATGATCTAAGAATTAGAATGTAAAATTTGCGCTTGACACTTACTTGTTTTAACGTTACAAATAACGTTAATAAAACTTTAAAAGACGATTCGACTAAACAACTTTGACCTTCATTGGTTTTTCTATCCAATAACTGTTTTATTATACGTAAATGTTGTCAAGAAAATAACAAGATTAGGCCCTTCCACATAAAATATTGTAACGCTTATGATAATGCATTTTTGTCCTCCGCCTCCTGAATGTTTTTCTCCTCAAAGTATTTGTGGAACAGTTCCTTTGCAACTTTGTCTCTCAATACCGGAGCGATTTATCAGAGTTTCAGCAGGCTTCAAACCCGTGGCCTCCACGATTCCTGAGCAATTTGTCAACTTATATATCAATATTGCTGTTTTCCTCACTGCTTAAAATAAAAATAGTTGTGTTTTCCTAGAGGGTGATCGTAAACAATAGATAAAGAGAGGCCAATTGGACAAAGGCTAAATTGTTTATTCAGTCCCAAGCTGGTGGAAGGTTTCGTGCGTTCCACTTGGTGCTTGTCTACCTGCACGCTCGTGAGATACGGATGAAGCACTGGTGGGGCTAGGGACTATATGCACCTGAATTGGAAACCCACCCTGTCTGCTATTGCACGTTGGTAGCATAGTAATAATAATAATAATAATATGACTTATATAATGCCAATATCAATATTGCTGTTTTCATCAGTACTTAAAATAAAAATAGTCGTGTTTTCCTAGAGGGTGATCGTCAACAATAGATAAAAGGGGGACAAATGTATATGTTATTTAATTACTATTTATTGAAAAATGTCACAGCTTCAACGGGATGCAAACCTGAGACCTCCGCGATTCCAGAGCAATTTTCTAATAATTTTAGAAAAAAGGAATCAAAGTTTCAACGGGATTCAAACCCGTGACCTCTGCGATACCGGAGCAATTTTGTTATAATTCTTCAAAAATTATTAGAGCTTAAATGGATGCAAACACAAGCCCTCCGCGATTCCAGAGCAATTTACTAATAATTTTAGAAAAAAGAAATCAAAGTTTCAACAGGATTCAAACCCGTGACCTCTGCGATACCGGAGCAATTTTGTTATAATTCTTGAAAAATTATCAGAGCTTAAACGGTATACAAACCCGAGGCCTCCGCGATTCCAGAGCAATTTTCTATTAATTTTAGAAAAAAGGAATCACAGTTTCAACGGGATTCAAACCCGTGCCCTCTGTGATAACGGAGCGATTTTTTAATAATTCTTGAAAAATAATCACAGTTTCAATGGGCTTCAAACCCGTGGCCTCAGCGATTCCGGAGAAATTTTCTAATAATATTAGAAAAAATATTAGACGGGATTCAAACCCGTGAACTCTGCGATACCGCAGCTAAATAGCCACATATTGGACAAAGGCTAATTTTTTTTTTCAGTCCCAAGCTGGGTGGAAGGTTTCGTGCGTTCCACTTAGTGCTTGTCTGCCTGCACGCTCCCGAGGTACGGGTGCAGCACTGTTGGGGCTAGGGACTATGCACCTGAATTGGAAACCCACCCTCTCTGCTATTGCACGTTCGTAGCATGGGTACCATACGAGTCATCTCACAAAGTCATGTGATCTGAGAGGCAGAGAAGACTGGTTCTTGTTCCTCACGAGGTGGTACTTCCCTCAGAACGCCTTCAGGCTCTAACCCCCAGAGGACTGCCTGTATTCAAGTGGGGACTGTATATTATCTTTCTATTTTCTGTATTGAAGCCATATCTTTGAGAAAAAGCAAACAAATTGGATTACTTAGTGGATAGTCACCTCCAATTCAATTTGTTTTTGTTTCCAGAGGCACAAAGTTAGATAATATACATCAATAATGCTATAAAGTCTGCAGTCAATATAAATTGCACAAAACACTATCTGTAAATGGAAACATTTGCAAATTTCCCAAAATAATAATAATATAACTTATATCATGCCGATATCAATATTGCTGTTTTACAAAGTGGTTAAAATAAAAATAGTTTTGTATCCCTAGAGGGTGATCATAAACAATAGATAAAAGGGGGCTAAATGTATATGTTTTTTAATTATTATTTCTTTAAAAATGTCAGAGCTTCAACGGGATGCAAACCCTAGGCCTCCGCGATTCCAGAGCAATTTTCTAATAATTTTAGAAAAAGGAATCAGAGTTTCAACGGGATTCAAACCCGTGACCTCTGTGATACCGGAGCAATTTTGTTATAATTCTTGAAAAATTATCAGAGCTTCAACGGGATGCAAACCCGAGGCCTCCGCGATTCCAGAGCAATTTTCTAATAATTTTAGAAAAAGGAATCAGAGTTTCAACGGGATTCAAACCCGTGACCTCTGTGATACCGGAGCAATTTTGTTATAATTCTTGAAAAATTATCAGAGCTTCAACGGGATGCAAACCCGAGGCCTCCGCGATTCCAGAGCAATTTTCTAATAATTTTAGAAAAAGGAATCAGAGTTTCAACGGGATTCAAACCCGTGACCTCTGTGATACCGGAGCAATTTTGTTATAATTCTTGAAAAATTATCAGAGCTTCAACGGGATGCAAACCCGAGGCCTCCGCGATTCCAGAGCAATTTTCTAATAATTTTAGAAAAAGGAATCAGAGTTTCAACGGGATTCAAACCCGTGACCTCTGTGATACCGGAGCAATTTTGTTATAATTCTTGAAAAATTATCAGAGCTTCAACGGGATGCAAACCCGAGGCCTCCGCGATTCCAGAGCAATTTTCTAATAATTTTAGAAAAAGGAATCGGTGTTTCAACGGGATTCAAACCCATGACCTCTGTGATACCGGAGCAATTTTGTTATAATTCTTGAAAAATTATCAGAGCTTCAACGGGATGCAAACCCGTGGCCTCCGCGATTCCAGAGCAATTTTCTAATAATTTTAGAAAAAGGAATCAGAGTTTCAACGGGATTCAAACCCGTGACCTCTGTGATACCGGAGCAATTTTGTTATAATTCTTGAAAAATTATCAGAGCTTCAACGGGATGGAAACCCGTGGCCTCCGCGATTCCAGAGCAATTTTCTAATAATTTTAGAAAAACGAATCAGTGTTTCAACGGGATTCAAACCCGTGACCTCTGTGATACCGGAGCAATTTTGTAATAATTCTTGAAAAATTATCAGAGCTTCAACGGGATGCAAACCCGAGGCCTCCGCGATTTCAGACCAATTTTCTAATAATTTTAGAAAAAAAGGAATCAGTGTTTCAACGGGATTCAAACCCGTCACCGATGCGATACCGGAGCAATTTTGCAATAATTCTTGAAAAATTATCAGAGCTTCAGCGGGATGCAAACTAATCAACGAGGTGTGTAGCGCCGAGTCTGCTATAACCATCTCATATCCAACAAGTGCGAGTGGAAGAATTTTTTATTGAAAACGCCCAAACAATATTGTTCAAAAATTGCGAAAAATGGATCAGTTTACGCTTAGACCTACCATATTTGTAGGTCAATGGTATATGAGCTCATATACCATTGCCTCTAAACCAATCAAAACTTAGGAAATGCAATATACCATAGTTAGTTTTTAATAAAGGCTGATAAACCACTTGAGATGTTGGAAGAACACTCTCCGGCTCATGATTTACACATTCTTCTCGTGTTCTGCCAACATCCCGCGTGGTTTATCAGCTTTTCAAAAAGTCATTAATAATTCATAAAGGAAAAGAAATTAATGTTTAATGAGTGTCTTTATATCTGATAAAGACACGGCTAAATTTTACAGACAATTTTCTCCGGAATAATAATAATAAACCTGATGATTATTCTACAAATGAATAGATCTATCACAAACGTTTTTGAAGCTGTTCAAAAAAACTGCTGATCGTTTTTTAAACATTACATAACCATAGAGACTTGTGGTTTATTGCTTAAATAGACCCATTGGTCTGGCTTTAGAAGTCCTTTTCTTTCTGGCATCTGGTCCACGAACATTTTTGCTGGACTTCAATTACATCACCCAGTGTGATACAATCTGCTAGCGCCGGACACATGCACTTGATCCACGCTGCATGCACGCCACAGTGAAAATTGAGTCGACCCTTCACTAAAGTGCACAGTCGGTGGGCACCTCTCCGTGAGCTCTCGTTGTAGATACTTAGTCATGGTGGTTCTGTTCTCTGGAACAGCTTGCCTTTGAGCGCTAAGATACAGCCAATTATTCGTTCCTTTAAGGACGTTCGCGCCAATTGTTTGTGCGCATCGCTACTGCGCACAGAATTCGGACGTCACGCCACCTCATCTATCGAGCGCGTGCGCTGAGGAAAAACAAAGGGCCAGAAGCCGTTTCTTAGCTTTGCTGTTAGTTTACTCTCTTAAATGGTCGGTGACCCCTACTTTTTTCCATGAATTGATTTTATTTACAATTCTCGGCAGATTGTCAAAAAATGAACAAAAAATCAATGTGGGAAGTTTAAAAATTTTGAAGTTTTCTGCCCAGAGGACATCGAATCCTACAATCTTGCGGCTGTTAGGCGAATGAAAATGTGATCGCTAAATGTGAATTTTTACTTCAAGGAACCACACCAATTGAATAAATTCACTTTATGAGTCCATTTAGACAAAATTTGATAGAGATCCGTTCATTTCAAAGATTTATTTGCAATATTTTTGTACTTACAGACACTGTAGCCGTATCCGCTAACGAATCGCGAGTTTTCAGATTTTGGGTGTTCTTCTGGTCATGTTATCTCCAAAACGAAGTCGGTGACACCCAATTTTCTTTGCATTTCTGACATCAGTCACTCATTATGGTGAGAGTTTCAGAAAAAAATCAATGGTAGAAAATTTTTGCGCGAACGTCCTTAAGTCATGTATTTAATTAATATTTATAAGTAATGAAATCGTTTTTATAGTCTTAATATAACTTTGTAGATAATAAATTTAGTTAGATAAATTAATTGGTTAATTAATTAATTAATTTGTATTTAAAACACGGCTCGATGGAAGAGCATGTAATGTGAATTGATACCGTGTATAACTAAAGTTTTACCGTCTATCTACCAACACAAGGGAAAAACCTCTGAGATATTTTTCGCATCCAATAGCTGACACTTTTTCAGGCCTCAAGGGTGTACACTTATAATTACTGGAAGTATTTCACTGGGACAGCCATCTGACGCTAGCAATAGCACCCAGCCTTTATTTCCTCAAGTGACATTCATTTCCCAGTGTTTGCTGGGAATTTGGCAACATACAACGCAAACGCCCCTATTGCCTACAGCGTTACATCACGATTGTGTGACAGCCCAGACAACGGCTGCGAAAGAGAATAGTCACTATTTTCTTAGAAGAAATTAGAAGTTGATCATTTGAAAGCCATCAATCCCTTCATTTAGCACTCAAAACTTTCATTTGCATTGTAGAAGTTCAATTATGTCGGCTGGCAATCTATTGTAGAAGAGTCTTGATTTGATTCACTTTGTTTCCTTGTCATCATCCGGCTTCCAGTTGGGGTTAAAGTGTTTCTGTAATGGCTGCCACACTTTGTAGTACTCCTGATCAACCTTCTGACAGGTCTTGTTGCCCCATTTGGTGATAGCCATGCTCAGACTGCTCTCAAACATGAACGCCTGGCAAGAGAGCGACAGATAGAATTATGGTAACTGAGCAATAAAGAATTTCTGAACTGGAGTACTTTATAAAGAGTAATGGTTTGGGTGTGTACGTGACTCAGGGAGGTATTAGCGAACAGGCCGTGCACATCAGACCACTTACTGCATTGGTCAATAAATCAGGCAATTGAACAGTTCTGTGTCAGTCCTTTATAGAATGATTCACCCTTGAGTGCGTTTGCTTCTGTTCTAAATTACTTTGCTCAGTGATTGGTTTAAAACACTCGTGCCACTTTCCCAACCAATAAGAAGTAAAACCAAAACCAGCCGTGAATTACTCAAACACATTTCCCGCGCTTTGTGTCGGCTACATGTATCTAGTTTTGATTGGTTCACTGAGTGACCAAAGTAATTACTTTGGAATTCGTCTTACGGCACTAAATCGAAAATCGCTCAAGGTTAACACCATGTACGTACCATGGTGCCGTCTCCTACTCGTCGGGGTTTCAACTCTCCTTCAGATGCCTTCTCAAAACAATCCTTATCAGGCCCGTGAGGGGTCATCATGCTGTGCAGACTACCACCCCCTGGGGCAAATCCCTCTTCCTGTAAGAAAATAACCCTGTTGTATTTATCTATTTTATTTATTCACCCTTAGGGGTGCAACTAGCAGGTGATGCTGCCAGATGTTAGATATTACTGATAACTTACATAAAGACTGACTGACTGACTGGCTGGCTGGCTGACTGACCGACCGACTGGCTGACCTAATGATTGACTGACTGGTTGGCTGGCTGGCTGGTTGAATTACTTACTGACTGACTCTCATTTATTTACTGGCTTGTCACAATTCAGTATTGTCATTGTTTGAGGGACGCTACTTTCAAATGGTTGTGGTGTTGTAAAATTCAGGAAACCATTTCACCAAAGTACATTTTGAAGGACTGTGTTAAAGTTGGCCGATTAAAAACATGTTGTCTTTCTAAAACTCGCAACTTTACTTACTCAGAGTATATTTCCCTATAATCAGTGTAATGTTACTGAACAGTATTTAAACATACCTTTGCTTCATAGTTTCCATAAATCAAGCCCATAAATTCACTCATACAGTTTCCTGTTTATAAAAGCAAAGGAGAGGCTACTATCAATTTACTGTAAGGAACTGACATGATTTTCTCTTACTAATTCTGTGAGTATCGTGATTGTTGTAAGATATCATGATTGTTGTAAGATATCATGCATTTAGTACATGATAGCCGGTTACTCATCACATTGTTATCATCTTAGATTGTGCACACACTCACTGTGGTAATAGGGTGGTCTGAATGTGTTCTCGGCCACACTCCATCTTGGTGGAAATATAACAAAGTCTGCTATGGCAGTTCCTGGTCTCAAACTTGGACAGGTAAGAACAGTGAATACTGAAGGGTCCTGTAGAAAACAAAACAATGAGTGCCTCTATCAAAAGTGAAGGCCGTATCAGCTTCTGATATTTCACACAATGCACTGAAATATAAACTTTAAGTCACTGGCCTACAACAGAAGAATATTTAACACTAGACAATACTTCATAGCATAATTATAGCAAAACGGTTTTATGTAGCCCTGCACTTCAGCCTGTGAACAATTAATTGTCTGTAAACTTGGGTACAGATGGCCTGGCCTTTGGTGTGTTCTGCTTTAAGCAACAAAATGAAATACTGTTGCTTTTAACAATATTTTCTCTTGTTAACTTGCATTGCTACTACACGATCACAGCTTGGACAAATTTCGGATGAAAACATCTTGCAAGTTTTGAACACAAATATAAACAAAGCCCAAAAATCTGAGGGGCACCCAGATTCCCTGGACAAGATTGTACTAATGGTACTTACAACATGGTCAAAGGACACTGTGTTGATGACATTATAGCAACTCAGATCATACTTGTAAGGGGCATAGTTACCATGCCACGCCACAACATCGAATGCAGAGTGACCCTGTAATATAACAAAGAGTATTCAAAACTAGGTTATATGTTTAGTGTCATTAGTTGTGGACATAAAATGAGATAAAGGTAATGAAAGTTCTCTAATTTTAATTTCAAAAAATAAATAAAATACTATTTTGATACACACACAAAATGCTTGACAGAAATATACCAATTAGTAATCAGGAGATGATTAAGTTACCTGAACAGCTTTGAACAGTTTTCCTTGGTACTTGCTGATTACGGTGAAACCCGATGACACATCTCTGTCTTCAAACCATGCCACAGGTGTCAGGAAGTCGCGAGGGTTTGCGAGTCCATTAGCACCTTACAACCAAATATCCAAGATGTCATTAATTTTAACACCAATTTTGCAATGGTTATAGAGCCAATTGAACATCTGATAGTTTTTGCTCTCTTGAATTCATTAAAGTTATAAGCTTTAGCCACACTCAGACTACTGAGAAGCCCTCACTCGACTACCAGAGCTCCCATGAATCTGGCATAAGAGACTAATATTCAAGACCAATTACCAGTAATCCACTGCACATACCAATTGGTCCCAGATTGGGCAGAACAAAGTGGGCATCAAACACCTCCAGAATGTAACCTCTTGATGGCTCACTGATCTCCACTGAAAACCTTATTCCTTGCTGCAAAATGGATTGAAAATCAAATTTTAATTTCTATATTATATACTTACTTTACTTAGGCCTCCCCACCTCACCAGACTCTGGGGCTGGTGCCATGTCTCTTTAGTTCTTACTCAGTGTCCTGCCTCACCTATTTCTGGGCCAGTTTCCAAATATATACTCCTGGCATTTAAACTGTACTTTAATACACTCTTTTTTTTAATAAGAATATTGTTTTTCCAGCCCAGGCTGAATATTCTTATTTTTCTGCTGATCAATATTAGGCTGAAAATATTCTTATGAATATTCTTATATTAAGAACTTATCATGATACTTTTTACAGTTTAGTTCATGTCTTTTGTTGTGCATACCTTACATATTTATTACAGTACCATTCATCAAACTATATTAGAAGAAATAAATTAACATTGAATTGGCATCAACAAGAACTCGGAAAAAATCCGAGTCCCAGATGGGATTTGAACCCACGAGGGTTGTGGGTTCAAATCCCATCTGGGACTCAAAGTTTTTGTTGATGCCAATTAATTAATTCAATGTTGATATATTAGAAGACCAATCGTTTATTGTGTCCCCGGGGGCGGTGGTTTTCATTTAGAGAAAGAAAATTGTATAAATTGTATTTGCACATTTTCAACACAAAGTTATATTCTTTTCAAAATCTCAGCCTTGGATTTATCCTAAAAATATTCTTAAAATTTCGCAAATTTCAGCCTCGATATTCTTATAAAATATACTCTTATAAAAAAGAAAGAGTGTTTCTTACTAATTGTTAGCATTGATAATGTATTGTTGTATTGCGTATAGCAAGCTGTTTTGTGAGGTTTGATGCCAATTCATCCTTTGCTGGTATCTTTTACTGGATAACTCCAAGACAAACTAGAAAAAAAGTTAAGCTAATGGGACAAAATGAATAATAAGGAAATGTGGGCACTTTGTACAGTCATGTACCTGAATTATGCAGATTTCATTTGGTTTAACTTCCATTTTGCCAAACTCTGTTGTGACCATCAAAACACCCTTTTCGGGCACTGCAATTTTAAAATAAATTTTGAAATGAATCTAATGATATTTTTTGAAACTCTGTGTGCCTCGAGATGAGTACTGCAATAAGAAGTTGCCACGGATATGTTACAGTATTGGGTATTTTGGAGTTGAGTGAGTGACTAGGGAGAAAGGATCTCACAACCTTTTATTATACAGGTAATGTGTATGTTTACGATTGATTTTTTTTGCAGTGTTCACTGTATGTATCAATAATCATACAAATTATCTAATTGTTGTCGTCAAGATATTGTCCTAATTAGCTAAGGTTGGTTTTCACTGAGTGTCGAAAGTACTTGGAATTTGCTTTGGGTTTGCATTACTGTGCTTAAGTGATTGGTTTAAAAACTTGCCCCACTTCCCCATCCAATCAGAAACAAAACCAACTGTGACCTGTTCATATTAGTTTTCCTGCGGAATGCTTCGTCCTGGCTACATGTATTTCGTTAGTTTATGTTTTGATTGGTTCACTGAATTATCTTAATTTGAGATTTGCCACTCATTTGAAAACTGCTTTATCGATGGCTCACACGGACCAAAAGGGACTAATTTAAATAATATTATGTAATATTTTAAACTCTAAGGTATATTTATTAAATTACAAAATATTCCTGTTTAATTATAAGTTGATCATTACTTCGAAATTCATACCTATAAGGAAATCACCATCAGAATTGTAAAAGCACCTGGAAAGAAAGTCAAAGAAGATTTCTGAATACAACAATATTGATCATTGTAAAATTCATTAATAATTCATAAGGAGTAGATCCAATGCAAAGGTACTATTTAGGTCACATGAATGCTCTGTAAACCCCAATACAAATCAAGAGTAGAATTAACTTTTGATACAAACTCCTGCTCAGCTGATTAGTATTTATTAACTTTTGATACAGATCTTTACTGATTAAAATGCAAAGCACAATGGAATCGAATAACAATACTTTGCATTCAATTTATTGTTTTCATTTCACAAGTACGATAAAATATTCGCGTCCGATCTGTATGGGCTTTACAATTGCTCGCCTATCGGCTCGCAATTGTAAATGCCCATACAGATCTCCCGCTCATATTTTATCTACTACTTAAAGCTTTCTCTTTTTCCCATTTTATTGTGATTAAAATTACAATAGACAACTCTCACAAAAAGTTCTAACTGGATTAGAATTTTAACATTTGAACTAGAATTTTAACATATGAACTCAATAAATTGACCTCACTCCCAATGTGTGGCTTCATAGCTCAGTTGGTAGAGCATCACACTGGTATCGCGGAGGTCACTGGTTCGAATCCCGTTGAAGCCCTGGTTGTTTTTTCAGGCTTCTTCTTTCCAGTTGCTTAAATTGGAAATTCACTGCGATGATCCTAGGCCTTCTTCACTTTCATACTTTGTTAGAATTTTAACTTAGTTTTAGTGCCAGAATGACTTCTATTGTGCAGGACACCAGATCAAATGGTCTAGGTTCAAGTCCCAGCCACTGGGCCACTGTACTGAGTTCTTGGGCAAGACACTTTACTCTCACGTGCAGTAGCTCTCTCCACCCAGGAGTATACATGGGGACCAGTGAATTGTTGGGACGACCTGACAGAATGCAGGGGAGTAACCTGCAGTGGCATCACACGCAGGGGGGATTAGATCCCAGCCATTTCATATTGCAAAAACTGGAGTTAATTTAAAGGCGCTACATCATGATTTGTGCATAATTTTGAAAAAATAAGCCTACGTTGTTCAATTTCATCATTTGTAATCTGTCTCCATCTTTAGCCATCCTTGTTCCATTTTGCATTAGCATCATCTGTTTGGGTTTTTCTTCCTTACTAAACAATTATTTTGAAATAATTAAGCTTTCCTAAACTTTGAAGGTAATTTGGTTTGTTGCCAAAAATGACTCAAAATATCGTGAGAGAGCTCCTTTAAGTGCCGGGAACTGACGCAGTCGGGCTAACAAGGCTTTTAATAATATGCTTCTTAACTAATTACCAGTAACCAAACATATCAGTGCACAGTCTTAATGTTTTTTCTTTTACCTTATTATAGGAAATTAACAATGCATGTAATTAACGAGAATTTCAAAAATTCGCATTAATTTTATGTATCTTAATTTACCTCATTGTTAATTAAAATGACGTTGATTGAAAGCATTGTTATTTTAAGACACCTTTTTATCAGCAAAGTTACAATTCATCTACGTTTCCGTCAGAGTCCGTTGACGCATCTTTATTTAATATTGACTTCAAAATGTCCTTAGATTCGTCAGTATACCGATCGTCTTCTCCGAGGGGATATTAAGTCATTTCTTCAACTTTCTTGCGCAAAATATCTATCGCATTTTTGTCATCCCATTTCATGCCCTAGTTTGTATGGCTACCTTGCTGGAAATAAAGAACAAATTTTGTTGTTGGACGTTGTTGTTTTCTAAAGAAAGAAGTGCGAAAAATATCAAATTCGAGTCTTAATTACGCAAATGTACAACACAGAAATTCGCGTTAATTAAATGTATGTAAACATTACTTTTCGAAAATTCGCGTTAATTTTATAACGCGTAAATTTTGTTCGCGTTGTTAACATGCTTCGTTATATTCCTATAATAAGGTAACATTCTTACTTGTCCTTCATAGAAATATCACAGCAGTAGGCATGGACTGCAACGCCGTGCCTTGAGCGAGGATCTCCTGCACCACATATTGTGTGCAAACCCTACAAAACAAGATGAAAAAGTAAAAGTGTGCCTACATGTAACCCCAAAATTTTTTTTCTACAATAAACCTTTGCACCACCCATGCCCCTTCTGACTCAGTTGCGCAACAAATGATACCCAGTTTTTTGTAACTTTTGAATGCTACACATAGACAGCATTTGGTAAAAAGGAGAAACAAAAGGTGCAATGCATTTCAAACTGGTGCAAAGGCTTATTTTTAATCAGAAATTCCAATTTACATGCAAATTAATATATTTCCGAATTCAATAACAGCATTATTAAATTATTTTAAATAATCATGGACTGAGCAAAGTAAAAAGTATTCAATATTTAATTATACTGTACTCAATGGGTGAGCTAACTAAGCTAAAAAAGTATATAGCCAATACTGTGAAAGTGCACATGGTTTAATTTGTCATACTTGTGTGAAGTCAATGTTGCTGCCTTCTGTGGGGATATCAAATGGTTTCCACCGCATCTGAAGTACAAAAGACCTCACAATGTAAACAACTGCCTGGACAATCACTACTAACAGTAACTTATATATGCAAGCTATATTTTATTATAATCAGTGGTAGTTAGAGGACCTGAGCGCTACCCCTCAGGCTACTGGCAGCTTCACCTCTCAGTTTCACAGCTTTCACTGCTTGTTTTGATTGAGTGCGCTGCCAAAATAAACTGCCAGCTACACAGGCTATTTCATTTCATTTCATTTCATTTCATTTATTTGCCTTTATGTTACAAGTTTTTTAAAGATATACAGCAGGTTGTTAGGCGAGGAGACCTCAGGAAACCACTAGGCTTTTAGGAGAGGCCACCTCGACATCACAATATACGACAAGATAAGGGCTGCTGCGGAGTGCGGCAGATACTAACTCAGAGATTATTTTAATAAAAACTCTAGCACTTTTTTCTTAAACGTAGGAAAGCTTGACAAATTGATAATAGAGGCAAGAAGACAGTTCCAGATCCTAGGTCCTTGGTAAAGAATTGTAAATTTCTTGATGTTCGTGCGACAGGAATGCGCACACTATGTGTAGGAACAATGAGAGAAGTGCTTTTTTGCTACATTGTTTGGTGTAAATATGTAATGAATGAATCAAATATGGCCCCATGGCCTGAATAAGTGTACTCTCAGAATTCAAGTCAGCAGATCTCAACAATTATAAACCTGAGGGGTTAAAGTTCCACAGCCTAGAAAGTAAGTTCATTCTTTAGCACACAAAATCAATTTCTGTTGGACATGGGAAGTTGGAGAGCAAGTAGCAAGAAACATGGTACACGCTTCTAAAGGTATACTGAATTTGCAGTATCCTTTAGTTTATTCGGAAGGCGTGGTGGCCAGTCCGGGTTCGAGCTCTGGCTGGGACACTGTTGGGAGGGCCACTTTAATCTCACATGAGTGCCTCTCTATATAAATGGGTTCCAGCGAAATAATGCTGGGGGGTAACCCTGCAATAGACTAGCATCCCATCCATAGGGAGTAGAAATATTCCTAGCTGCTTAATGCTACAGAAACCATGATAAGCTCCAGCAGTATGGGCCACTAGGCACAAGGCCCGAGGCTTTACCTTTAGTTTGTTCTCACCTGATTAGGATTAGGGTCACAATCATCCCAAGAATGAGTTAGATCTCCCTGATCTGTCTTCTCAAATGGCTTGTGTATTGCTGATGGTCTGATGCGATATAGCCAGCTACAGCAACAGAAAGAATACATCAAGTAGATGAACAAATTCCTAACTGCAAAGCTAATGGGATAGCTTGCTACTACTGATTCAAACAAAACTGTCTTGCAACCCCTGATCAGGATTTAAGCTACACGATGGACATTACTTAATCTTGGAGTTGCTCAGTTTTAACCCAGTTAAACCTTTCACTATTATATTGCACTTTATTAAATGGCACTGCAGGGTAATCTTGACGTACCGGTAGATCTGAGAGTTCTGAGTGGTTCTTTCTTGGAAACAGTTATAAGCAACATGATGTTTTTGTTTTCCAAAGCTGGCATATTCAAAGTGTCTTTATATTTAATACATGTAATTAGAATACTAATTAACAATTAGGTTATGAGCTCGAGATTTCTATGGGATAAAAACCGAGAGCGAATAATCTAATTGTTTTAGTAAAAATCATAAACAAATCATCCGTTGGTGAAAAAGTTCTAAATCTTCTTTCAAAACGTCGCTAAAAGGCAAAGACATCGCCAGTTTGAAGACGACCTTCAACCACTGCACTCTAATGGCTGATAGTGTGCAGCAGCTCAGCCAATCAGATTACAGCATTTGCATTTAATTTAGTATACTAGTATTTACTAATCTAGCGTAGAGCTGTACTGGCGAATATTGGCCTTCAGTCGTTTTGTACAGAGCTTGCAGGCGGTGCTTGAAGTCTGCAGAGCCACAAACAGACCAATATTCCCCAGTATGGCTCTTGTGGTGAGTTAGTAAGATGTTATTACTGATAATTATTATTATTATTAATAGCAGGGCTGTAAATAACAGTCAAACATTGCACAATGGTCGAAACAAAATTTGCCAATCTCTGATGAAATCCAAACTGTCCTTGGACAGAAAGTCTGGACAATTTTGTATGCCTTGCAATGCAAACGCCAAATGTTTTGCATTCACAATGGAGTTCTGTAATATGATGTCCGACCCCACTTGTGTTTGTCTGATCAAAATGGTGAGTTGTGGGACACATGTTATTTGCAGCCGTGTAATAGTACTTGCAAGTGTATGTACCTTCTGCAGTTATATTCTCTTGGAGCAGTGAATGCAGTACCTGACAGCTGTTCAGCGTACAAGCCATAAGGACATTTCTGAGGGCTATTCTGAAAATAAGGGGCAACATTGCAGTCTTGATCATGAACTGTCACAGTATTATTAATAAAATGTTATATTTTTCTGTTGCAAAAGCCTCAAAAAATAATAGACAATTGCCCAGTGTTAAATGCCATTTTACTGTCACTCCAGTAAAATATAGTTAATGGAACGTGACGCCCGTATCTTTTGGCCTTTTATGGCGGCACAGCTATATATAATCAATAAAATTATTGTGTAGTCACGCTCCAAAGGTCATCAAACTCTGAGACTCATTGTATATTGGGTTTAAACATTGACTCTGTTGTCTTTAGCATATTATAACGATTCACAGCATTGGCCTAAAGTATTAAAGCACTATTCATTGCGATGTTTTTAAGTTACACATGTAATGCTAAGCTGGTCCATAGTACAGATCTTTCTACTGGCTATTTTGTAGACGTTTGTCTAGGTACAAAAGCGCAAACAAACTGTTCAGAGTTCACTTTAGTGTTCTGTTGTACAGTGCAGTTAGTACTTGTTGTAACTCTTGTGTACTGGTACCAACTTTTCTGAGTAAAAGGCACCAGTATGCCTAGCCATAATATTTTTACTAGCGGAGGGTTTTCGAAGATTACTACAAGACCTACAAGTGTCTGAAGTCATCCGAATATTCCAGAGAATGTTCCAATCTGAAGAAAATTTGAAAATTACCGGATCCCAATCAAAGGATGTTTCATTCAAACACAAGTTTTTCACCAGAAAATTCACCGATTGTGTGAATCTTCCAATAAGAATGCAGCTACAATTTGAAAATTCACAAATGATAAAATGCAGGTTAGGTTGGGCCACGGATGGTTCGTAGTGGTGGACGGCTGGAAAACTGTGTTTTTACTGGGGAAAATGATGTATATTGGGGAACCTTTTGGGAGGTATTTATAGAATAACTCTTGTGGCATTTCAATTTGAGGACTTTCGGGCCAAGAATGTCAAACTTTGTGATTTACATGTACAACAACAACAACAACAACAATAACAATAACACTTTATTTGCACTTTCATTACAGGGTTTGTCAAACTCAACACAGAATATTCAATTACAATTTAAACTAAATATCATTACATAGAAGGAAATGCTAGCGGCTAGATAACCATACAGTCCATTTATTGAAGACAGGTCTGCACTCCAGTGGCTGGAGTGTGCAACCTTTCGCTTCGCTTTATAACTTATGAAGCAAAGTGAAAGGTTGTACCAGAAGCTTATCACCCAGAGGCATGCAAATCTCAATGTGTTTGAAACTATGCTGCGATTCTTCCTAATCAGAATTGCTGAAAAAATTTTTCCCTGTTGATTGGTCTGGAATAATCAGGATTATGGAATCAGAGTTACCCACTTCTAGGTGATAAGCATGTGGTTGCACACAAAAGGGTTGGGAGCGATTTCGAAAATTATACGCTAATTTTCTTTTCCCATTCTCTACTTGCACAATACCATAATACACCGCTTCTACCCCCAAAAAAATTGCATAGGCATTGTTTTATATTTCCCTTGGGACATCTTCGTGTCCCAGGAGAAATTGCAAACATTGATTATGCAAAATTTGGGGGGGGTAAAAGAGGTGTACTACGGGATTTGTGCAAGTAGAGAATGGAAATGGAAATGTTAATTTTTACTCGTAGTTCAAAGCAAGCACGGGAATGTAAAATAAGAACAATAACAGCAATAAATATTTGATAATTTCGAAACATTTTATTTATATTCAGTCGTTTTCAAAGCTTTGGCTACCTGTATGTGGTACATCGAATAGATGCGAGAGCGATTCTCATCAGCGAGACGCTGAGTTTTGCTTTGCAGATTCTATTGCCTCATTCAAAATTTCGAACATGGAAAGACCGGCTAGAACAATCTTTTTTCCCCGATAGATGATGACTCCAGTTCTGCAGTCCCGGCACATGGAAATAAAGTGGACCGAAGTGGCCCTGAAATATCCGATTCATGATCATAAAATCACGGCAAACTTACTTGTCCTTTTGGAAGCGCATCCGGCAAGGCTTCGGAGGCAAACTCATTACCAAAACCTGACAAGTACTGTAAATAATGAAAATCATTAGCGTTTCTCCTGGACTTCAAACGATAAAGAGATCTTCCACCGACTATAAAACTGTTTCCACTACCTTGAGGTCCTCCATTTTGAATTTCTTTGTTCTTCAGATGAACGCCTAACGGATTGTGGGTAATAGCCACGTCTAGTGATTTCTAATTGGCCAATTCAGGCAACACCTTCGGACACTCCTCCGTTACGGGTAAAATCATGTAACCTTTCGACAGGGAAGATTGCGTGACAAGACTGATAATATACACGAGCAAGATAAGCAAAGTTATAAATTAAACAGTCCTGTGAAAACATGATTGTGCCTATTGGTTATTCATCTTAAGGGAGTTCAAAGTTTGTAATAAAAATGTGGTGTTCCCACATTAACTTAGGAGCAGGAACACCATGAAAATTACCCATACATCAGTTCATTCATTTCCCTTAGGGCATGTTCGTTTGGGATATTCCGTAATGGAAAATTCAGGTATTCCGGAGTGAGAATAGCTCCCAAACAAACGCTTACTCGCATTATTCCTGACCAATTATTCTTATTCTGCTGGATTGATCCCAAATGAATGCGCCCTTATTTGACTCGTTCATGACCCATCTGGTGGGAGCAGAAAAAATAGAGAAAAGCAAAATGTGAGATATAACAAAAGGTATACTGGTGATCGACTTAAAAGAACAATTTAACATATGTTTTATCATCAGAGCACGTATGTGAGCGTGTACGTTTATCAAGTTTAAAAATATGCGCAGTATGGAAAAAGATTATGAACTTAAGGACTTGTTCATAAGAGCAGGCACGGTTCAAAGACAACTTCTATGAACAACATTTTGCACAAACAAGAAAAGCTCAGCCACTCAGTGTAGGACTTAACCCCCTAAGCTCAGCCACTCGGTGTAGGACTTTTTTTAAAACCTCCAAGCTCAGCCGCTAGGTGTGTAGGCAAATATAGGCATTGTCTTGCCAATACAAATTTTCAGTTTTAACTTTAACTGCAGAGAAAACATGTCAGTCTCAGTCCACTGTAAGAGAGGCTTTCCGCTCATGTGGGAAGAAAAATTAATATGCAAACCTAAACTCTTTACTGGTTGCTGTTCCCTGACATTCGAATCTTTCTGCAACCATTTTTTCAGGGGGTGGGGGGACTTTTTTCCTTTTCTGACCGAACCCAAAACCAGGCAACACATTGGACAATAAACGAAAAAAAATGGCGATGTTTCTCGTGACGTCACCCATTGTTATTAATAATTTATGTAAACCAGAACCTAATTGAAACAATGGTTTCTTTTGTTCCGTGGTTGGAAATTTGGATATCAAAAGAAATATGATGTCAATGTTTGTAAACAAGAAATATCGCTGTAAGACATGTTTCTATGTGACCGACATCTCCGTCAGTTACTGAGGGTATTTAAAAAGCTTTGGAATGTATAACAACCTGGAACAACATGCATAATTAACTAAGATTTCATACAACAAATTAAGATAATTAAGATAATAAAGACAATGACTGTTCAGAGCTCAACACTAACTTTTCAACTTACTAGCCTAGTGGCTAGTAACAACTTGCATGTTACTAGCCAAAAAACAATTTTACTAAACCAGCACTGATGTGATTCCAATAACAGCAAAATAAAAATAAAGGGAGCTAGTCAGCCTCTGACATTTTCGTTGCCATCAGAATTATAGAAATTGTACGGTGAAGCGTAATCTTATTGCATTGCTGTAAGTTATGTTACTGGAAGTGTTTAACTTACTTTTAGCAAGTTTCTCAGTGATCTCTTTCGTTTCGACATGCTCCACATGAAATATACTGCAGTTCTGAAACTTTCAAATGTAAACAATAACAAAGGTGTGGCTGACTAGGGCCCTTTACAGCGCAATGTGCCTAACTGTGGCCACCCAACAAACTTTTTTGACAAGTTAGCCAATCAGAGAGTGCAAATTTGTTTGAATTGTCCCGCCTCCTTGTTAAAAGCGTGACAGGTTTCGTGAGAACAGATTTGAAGATTCCTGGGAGGCTCAAACAAATTTGTGCTCTCTGATTGGCTAATTATAACTTGTCAAAAAAGTTTGTTGGGTGACCACAGTTAGGCACATTGCACTGTAATAGCAAGATTTGAAAGTACAATACAAGCAGCTCTCTTTGAATGCATAATGTTGGCAGTCCCATTAATAATTTTTTTGTGGCACATGGCCTGGTAACATGAGACATCCACAATGAAATTCTGACCTTGTTTCCAAGAAAGTTTGTGTTGTTCTTGCTTGAGGAAGACAGAAACTACTTTGGGCAATTTCATTTCGTTTACTAGTCAAAAAAGAGTTCCTAGTGGAACTCAAAATCTACTAGCCAAAACTAAATTTCTAAATTGTCTGTGGCTAGTTGGCTACTGTTAGTGTCAAGCCCTGAATTAGGTGTAAATAACTGTATCGACATAAGTGACTTGCTGATTTAGATTAGGCTATTCCCAATTACTATAGCACATAGCTTCCTTGAGTTTAAGCTGAAATTGCATGGGGCAGAATCAAGGATTTCAAAGCAATCTGTGGAACAAGATATGCAGCTAGTTCCCGAGCATTGTAGACATTTGAAAATGTGAGGCCTTGTCAAAAGAGAGATGTTCACGAATGTGTGTGTCAATCAACAATACTGACCCTCGCACTCCAAGCCATTTACTGCGACAAAATGTCAAGCTATCAGGAATTGAAATCCATCTAAAAGAAGTATTTTGGTCACTCAAAATCTATTTTACCATGTAGTGTTTTATGTAATATATCAAACACAAGAGACAGTGTTTCATCACACTTCCAAACACTGAGAAGGGAGTTTATTTTTGACGAACTTCGAGGTGTTTGGAAATGTGATGAAACACTATCTTGAATGTTTGATATTAAAATCTTCTCAATCAAAACTAAAACTATGGAGAAACTAAGAAAATAAATCATAAAAATCTATGCTAATTAAGATCACATTTCCAAACACGGTTACCGTCAATTATTAATGAGTTTGAGAATGGGAAATACAAAATCCGGATTTCAAAATCCAAATCGGGATTTCCCACTTAACTGCACAATCAAAATATCTGAAAGCTAATTTATTTTACACAAAACATGGCAAAGCATTCAGACTGAAATTCATTAGCATTCATCCAAGACCAAGCTTGCCATCCCAGCTGGCTATCCAAGTATCTTACAATGTATGTATCATACTTTTGAAAAAGATTACTGTGTTGATGTCAGTGACAACATAATTATAGTGAGTTGAGTTTGTCAGTTCCATAGGCTGCATCTTCTTGCAATACAGTACATTCAGCTTGAATCATTAAAGACAATCATTCAATACCACTCTCTTTACAAAGAGTACACACATGCAATTCAATTCAAAAGTCAAGACAGGAGACATAAGCATCCTGGCAACACCACAACAAAGTCCCCTTATCAGTTGCGGAAGCGACCATCTTACTGGAGATGTCCAAACGTAGAGATTGAAGGCAATAATAAAAACAATGAAGAAAGAGAGGATGTGACAGCCTTTTCACTTGAATGACACTCTGCATGGGAAGTCAGTACGCTTGAGAATGTTCTCTCTGTAACCTGCTTGTGTATGTCTTTGAAACAGTATTAAAAGCATCCAGGTACCGATCCATGCACATAGATAAACACTTCTAAAAAATAGGAGAGAAAACATTAGGCTTCTTACAGGTACAGTGTAGCTAAATCTTATTTATCATATGACCCGTACAGCCCCACTCGCTTTTCCTTGGAAAACCATAAGGAAAAAAATCCCATATGAGGGCCATATGCCTTCATCTAGCAGGGCTGGAAAAAGCCGTACCGCCCTGTTAGAAAAGTGAACAGCCCCACATCTGCCGTGAGATGCAATTTGAACCAAAATGGAGAGTTAATAACATGTCGTCGACGAAATAACGAATTCAAGAACTAAGCAGTGACAGCAGACGCCTAGAATCCTCAGTCATAAAGAAAACAACTTGAAGCCCAAGAGCACAAAGCGAAGCAAAGTCTTCAACAATCTATTGTCCCTACAAGATCCCATTCCAAGTTGTGCCTCATTTTCAACGATTTAGAGCCGACACACTGTTGTCTTGGCATCCAATATCCTTGCTAAAATTAATTAATCCTCTCGTTCAAACCAAGTACAGTGTATGAATTTCGGCTCTGTCAAAGAAACGGCGGTACACGTTGTTCAATTCAGATTTTGCCGAGACGAGCGCGAACTTGAAACGCTTTCTTTGTAAAGTTCTGCTAACTACAATGAAGTATGAGATGTGTGGATTGAAATGTCCTTGAAACTAAACAGAAAAACCCAAAGATTTGGCCACACAGTTTTCACAGAAATTTGAACATTTTGCATATACTCCGAAACTCGCGCGCACTTCAATGGCTTTCCCGCAAATATGCACGCGAAACAGACTGCCACGTTTGTGTGAGAAAATCGTAAAAAAATTAGTGGTCATATGATAAAATTCTTATTGACTGAGTTAAGTTGGGCCGTACGGGAAATATTTGGCTCTCGGTCAGGACGTACTGACCTCGCTGCACTCGTTCCTGACCTCAAGCCAAATATTTTCCTGTCCGGCCCTCCCACTCAGTCAATAAGTACATAGTATGAACTACATTAATTTTATGATTACCGGTGGCTCAAGGTAAGTGGTTCCTTTCAATATCTTTAAAATTAATGTAATAAACACCACCAACTTTTTTGCTAACTTTAAGATAGAATTATGAGAGCAGTGGGAGTGGTTATTGCATTTTTTTGAGATAAAAGCTACTGGGTGAGTACAAAACAAATGTTAGATATTTATTAGCAGTTTTTCAGTCCACAGAAGAATTTTCTGATAGATACACTGACAATTAATATTTCTTTGGCATTCCACTGTAGTTATGTGGCCGTATCGTACAGAGTTTAAAATCTTACCTGTTCGGAGGTATCAAGCCTGTCGCCTGGCTTGTAAATACACTTTTTAAAGCATTTCTCTGACATTTTCTATTGGAAAAGTTAAAATGAAATCATAGTCAGTCAAATATGACTGTGCTTGCCGTATACATGATGGGGGGCCCGACATATTTTTTGGGTCTTGAAAAATACGGGGTCACATCTCCTTGCAAAATTTTTGTTGCGATTGGTGGATTAGAAAAATATTAATTCAAATTTTCAGCAATATGCAAAATCATGCATTGCAAGAGCCTGCTCGATTAAATTTTGAGGCCAGGTATTTTTTTGGGTCTAAAATTTCAGGCTCATGAATTTTTTGGGTTTGCAATAGAGCTCTGTCGGACCAGCTAACCAGGTTCATCAAGACAAAAAAAATTAAGCTTCATAATAATACTTCAAAACTACACTGAAAATGGTCACGTCACATGGCCGAGATTTTTGTCGTTCAGAACGTTGCATCATCTGATCCTACATTCGAGATAGCAATGATTCGGAAGGCCCCAGGGTTAGCTGATATTCATTTCTGTTAAATTTTAAGCGTCTTAAATACGCCATGCATAAGAAGAATGCAAGAATCCTGAAGAGTGCTTACACACGCTACGAGCACATGGATAATTAATTTTTGCTACCGTACCGGCACTGGCCACTGGGTGCAAACTCACCGAAAGCAATCCCTGTAGCGATGCGACTAAAAGTTCGCTCTTGATTTGGTCCATCAGTTGGGCTCTCTGAGCGCCATTCATTCCACCTGAAGAGCTCGACGATGACGACGAAGAAAAGCCAAAATCCGACATATTTTGCAGACGATCGAGGAAAATGGCTTTCGGTGGAAGATGCCCGCGATATTATCAGAGCGGGGTCTGCGGAGTCTTTGAGCCCAGGCTCCAGGCTGCCCGGTTTGTGTCTTTCAAAATGGCGGGTCACAGTATTGTTGAATATTTTGGTGATTCTGGAGGTCACCGATGTGGTTACTGTGGAAGTAGCAGCACCAGCCATTCACACGGTAAAATTTGTGCTGAAGTTCTCTTGCAGTTGATAAAACAAGATTGTTGCAGATATAAATTGAGTTTGCATAATTCGCATTTTGGGAAATTACTGATCTCAACTGGGAATCTGTTTTGGAAAAAAATTAAGTACCTTTAATAATGACATTGCATCTTTTTTCAAAGGAATGTGGGCACATAAGATGACTTGCTTGGATTATCAAGATCTTATCGACAGAGGGTGGAGAAGGTTTGTGTGAAAATAGTTTCCTTTACAGCAAGGAGTTTAGTTCGAGGATACAAACGAAAACGAATGAGCCCATTTGTTCAAGCGAGTGTGACCGGGGTGCCCGACTTGTAATCCGGATGTCGGGTTCAAGTCCTCCTCCCTGCCACTAAAACGGATGTTCGGTGGTCCCAAATTCAACTACTTCACGCTTTGTAAATAGCCAACTTGTTTGCCTCCTGCCAGTTGGGATTTTTAACAACTTTCTGTTTCACATAATATTTGTTTCCTTATTTACAGTGTCCCCAATTAGCACAGCAGTGTTAAATACATTGACACTTAAAGGGGGAGAACCCTAACTACAAAACGGTTGCTATATATGACTTCTAATCATCATATCTTGGGTTCCCTTTCAATCCTGGGATTTGCTTTTTTCCTTACTTGTTGTATTGCTTTCACTTTCGCCAGCTTTGACCATATTGGAAAGTTGCGTGACCAGAACACACAAACACTTAAAACTTGCACAGCTTACATCTTTCTCGGATGAAACTAAAGCCAATGGATAAAGTGCATTCAGATGCAAAATCTGCAGTATGGATTTGTGGAGATTCCCATTAGTTAAAAAGCTATGATGTCATGAAATTTTTGTGACATCATAACTTTTACAGTATTGCGAATTTCAAAAAATCAATACTACAGATTTTGCATCTGAATACACTCTATCCATTGGTTTTGGTTTCATTCAAGAAAGATGTAAGCTGTGAGAGTTTTTAGCGTTTTTGTGCTCTGGTCATTTGACTTTCCAAATATGGTCAAAGCTGCCAAAAGTGAAAGCAGCCTTTAATAGAACAAGCATGGCAAAAAAACTAATCCCAAGATTGAAAGGGAACCCACAATATAATGGTTAGAAGTCATCTATAGCAACCGTTTTGTAGTTAGGTTCTTTTGTTTTTTGTAGTTTAGGTTCTATCTTTTCTTTATTTCTGTGGTAGGTTCCTCAAATTTGGCTTGTCACAAAAAAAATAACTCAAATTATTGTGGTGCAGCTCCTTAAATATATAGTTATTATAACCATGCATTTTTGTTGGACCTTTTATTATAAACAAATAATTATTATTAAGGTTTATAATAAAGGTCCAATGATCAGTGAGCTAGTCATTTAATTTTTTTGAACAGCAGATGTTCTCCCATCCTCGGAGAACCAGGAACAGTTAGCTGGGGCAATACAAAGTAAACTGAGCAGCAACAATATAGGTTTGAACAAAAGTTTACAAGAATTCACAAGAGTGCCCCTGGGATACTTCTCTTAAATGACTAGTTCCAAGACCCATTTGAATACTTGCCTCTGATAGGCCACATTGTTTTGAGTTATGATCAGTGTGTTATATAAAACGCAACATTTTGTGTATTATCTTACTAATAGTAATTACAAAATTCTAGGAAGTGGTCTCAAAGCCATCTAAAATTGTTGAGATCGTAAGGTGGTTCTGAAACTGCTTCATACAGTTGACTCAATTTGATATCCTGGAAAAAATAATACGCAATAGGTGGGACCAGATTAAGTTGCAGGTCAACTTGATCTGATTTGTTTCTTTTAACTGTTTATTACAGGAGTGGTAAATATGTTTACAAGCCAACCATGAAAACAACATGTTGCCCAGCCTACACAATCAAGTATGTTGATTTCTCATAATTGACCTCAATCAAGGTCAATCGACCCGTTGATCATTTCAATTTCGATAAACTATCCCTGGCAATCCAATGTAACCAAACAGAAACATATTTGGTAAAATTATTTTTAAATATAATTATGAGCTACCACAATGAAATGCTTGTTTTACAGTTCTCTACTGACTTGCTTTTCATGTAGATTTTAGAATGGAATAGGTCTGTTGTCAACACATTCTTCCAGTGAGACCCATACATTGAACACTAGTGATAAGTTTGTTAAAAAATTGTGGCAAATCAACCTTATGCCAACAAATTGTTTGTATTCCTTTCCCCTTCTCTTCTCTTGCTCACCACTAATACGATATTTACCGTATTTATTTGATTAAGCACCCAAGGCGCTTAAATAAATTTTGGACTTTGAGGGTGGGCGCTTATTCGAGGCTGGACGCTTATTAAATTTTCACCATTTCCAGTAAGTAAAAAGTATATTTTAAGTAAAAGGTTTATTTTAACGAATAAAATATTTTGGGATTAGGTGCACTGTAAGCTATCTTATGACAAGGGATTTTAAAACGGCTTATGTGATTGGACTCTCTTTATTAGATTCTAGCCAATCACATCATGTGTGCCCAGAGCCACTTTTTGCGCATGCACAGGTCCAACCGGCTAAAAGGGACAGGCAGCTCTGTGGACAAGAATGCTTTACTACTATAGCTAGCTAGTGGTTCTAAACTCAATTCCACCATGCCTTGGTAATAGCCAACTGGTCAGCCTCCCACCATTTAGGATTGCTAACATGTCATGTTCAATTTGTTTGCAATACAATCATAAAATTAATGGCAATTATCATTATCGTTATCCTTATCGTCATTAAAGATGGGTTCTGATGAACTGTTATTAAAGCAGAGGGGGTAAGTTTCTAAAGAAACTGTGGTGCTGCGTCGGTGGGAAGTATAACAATATAATTTGGTTTTATCAACTGGGTTGATAATGTCAATTGGCCACCGTAAAGAGATTCAAGAGCTAACGTTTCGAGCGTTAGCCCTTCGTCGGAGCGAATCCAAAAGCAACCTAGCAACCTATTAAAGCAACCTAGCATGTCGAAATCTTCAGGGTGGAGAAGGGAGGCATTGTGAGCCGCTGGCTCTTGATCAGATAAGTCTAAAAAATTACTGTTCCATTCAATAGCCAACTGTTCTCATCCGACAATTCCTCAGATGTGATACCATCTCCTTCCATCCCTCCAAGTCACAGAAGAAAGTACTTAAGAGGATGACCAAGTTTCTCACAGTTCCCAAATCAGGTACTTGCATGATCAGCTATCATTGACTTTCACCTTTTTAAAACAAATTATTATATGGAATCATTGATGTTAGTACTTCCAGCCCAGAGGCTGGAAGCCAAGGACTCATCATAGGAGTCCCTACATATTGTAAGAGGTTGAGATGCTTCAGTAGAGACAGATACCAGAAAAAATGTTGATTTTTGTGAACTTGGCTTGTCAGGGATCTACAAAATCCTTGCAAAGGATCAATGAAGACTTTGCAAGGGATCAACGACATGTTCGCCAGGTGGTATCACCAAAACAAGAAAAGTTGGTCATTATTCAGCTGAGAGTTAAAGTAATTGTAGCTTTACAGTAGAACGGTGGCTTCAGCTATAGTATCTCTATATGTCGAGAGTCAAAAGTCGTTGAATGCTAGAGTGTGGAATATCCAATTGTTCACAATCAAGGATTATATTGGATAATTTTGCTTATTCACCTAGTCCACTTGTCTTCGAAAGTTTACCCGGAATTTTAGTTTTTAAATAGCACATCCTAGTCCCATCTTGAAGAAGCCAGAAACCGTGTACGCAGTATTTTGCCGGCACAACATGACAATAATTCTGATAGCGTTTGAGTGTGTGAGTGTTTTTTTCATCAGTCTGAATGATTTCAATAACAACCAATTTCAAACAATTATTTTAAGCAAACAGAAAAGCCAAAATAACAAGTGCAAGAATTATATAGCTATTCCTAGTAAATAATGTTATTTGATAACTGCTTAACAATTATGTAAATAGTAAAGAGGATACACCTTATTCCAAAATGGTCACTGATTTGTGCACATACGAATTGGCCCTTGTTCAAGATTAGATAAAATATTCTTTTGATTTTTGAGCTTAAAAACAAGGAAAGAAGGGCTAATTTTAAGATGGTAGCCATTTTGGAATAAGGTGTGTTTCTAGTAACGTTTTAGCATGGAAACAAGATGAAAAGACATAATATATGACAAGATATGTTCTTGTATTTTCTTGTGAATTTATAACATTCGGATAGTAAAAGTGTATCTATTTATAACAATTTCAGAATCAACTTCTAATGCTGATTGTGACAATGCTGAGAAACAAATTCCTGCAGTGCTGAATGAACTGAATGAACCAGCATTTGTAGAACCCAAGCCTGGCATAAAACCATCTGACACTGTCACAATTACAAATGTCAGAACAGATAAACTTGGAACAAAAGAGATGAAGGGAGCGGGTGATTTGGAGACCAGGAAGGTTCCAATAGATTTGCAATTGGGGTCATCATCATCATCACCTTGCCGAGCACATGTCAAGGAATCAGAGCATTCAAAGAAAAAGGCTGCAGGTAGAATACTTAAGCAATAGACCACAAGTTTCTATGGTTTATAAGCTGATAAACCACGCGGGATGTTGGCAGAACACGAGAAGAATTTGTAAATCACGAGCCGCAGGCGAGTGATTTACGAATTCTTCGAGTGTTCTTCCAACATCCCAAGTGGTTTATCAGCTTATAAACCATAGAAACTTGTGGTCTATTTCTTTTATATAATAATTCAGAAGACGCGCGATTTTTCCATAAGTTTACTGGCACAATAAACCATAGCTGATTGACCAATCAGAGCGCGCGCATTGATTTGGTTATTATATAAATATTGTTAGGAGTAGTTGACTTCAGGTTAAGTTGATTTCAAGCTAGTTTGTAATTTCTTTAATCAAAATCCTTTTAAGCAAAGAATTTACAAAGTTAACCAAACTGGTTTGACATGATTTCAATCTGAAATTCCTCTTACAACTGCAAACTACAACATGTACATGTACCTTGTGCCTTTACCCGCCCTGTGGGTCATGACATTAGTTAGTAAGTTGTATACATCTGCCACTTTCTTGTAACGAAAAGTGTAATTGCATGTACTTCTTCCTCATAAAGGAAAGTTAAATTTTACAGTTCATATTTAATATTTACAACAGTAGCCAATTCCCTGCTTGCCACTAAATTTAGAAATATGAGTTCAATTGATTAATATATGCTATTAATTAAAAAAGTTGTCTCACTCTTGCTTCATGAAGCACATGGTTTAGGACCTGACCCAAACAAGCCCCCTTGCCGAAAAGCCAAAGTTCTTCGTCTTGAAAGGAAGAAGCAGAAACATGCCTTGGCTAGAGGAGCACAAGTAGGTACATGGTGGAGGTTACATGATTAATTTGCTAGTATCATACATGTATGTTAAAAACCCAGAACTGCAGCAACTTTTAAATTCACTGGCCCTCTAGCTGTGTAGCTGTTGCTACAATGTATATAATTGTTTTTGGCCTAGGGGCATTGCTCCTATTGTTTGTTGTATCGTTCTCACAAAGGCTAGTGAGCCATTCATGTGAGATGTTGTGTGAGTTGTAAATTTAGCTGGCAAATCCTCACAACCTAGCCATGAGCCCCCATGCGAGGCATCCAGGCACCCATCACACTGCCAAGCAGTGGAAATACGGAGAAGACAGCTGAAACACCCAGCAAATGATGGCCAACAAAACTGCACGATGAACGCTGCCCTGTGACTTCATGAACCGTGTGAGCCCAGGACATAGACTGCTGATCGCTAATCGCTCACTGCTGACCATTACTGCTCTGTTGTCAACTATGCATTACGCTACTTGTAAATTTGTTCTCTGATTTATTTTTAAACTGTCTATCTGTGGAGCTAAGTCACAATATTTTGAGTTATTTCTTCAACAACCTAAATTGCCCTTAAAATTTAGGAAACCTAAAAATAATAGTTTACTTAGGAAGAATAACACCAAAGGAGTGATACTAAACCAAAACGGAACAAGGATGGCTGAGGATGGAGAAGATTGAAATGGACTGGAAACGACGATTTTGAACAATTTAGGCTACATTTTTCAAAGTGCGCGAACGATGACATAGCTCCTTTAAGCCTAAATGATCAAAAATGTATCTCCGTCTCTGGTTTATTTCACACCAGAGATGGTAAAGACAGCAATAACCACATTGTATTGATAGCCCATTCATGCACAAATTCAGCACAGTGTAAACCATATTCTTTTGATACCCAGATTATTTTTCCTCTTGCATTCATTAGATGGTAGATTCAGAATCAAGTTATCAAACATCCAAAGCCCCCATCACCAAATCATTGGAAGAATTTGTGATTGACAGATTACCCAATCAAGCCCCAGTTCACGATCTTCAGGTACAGTTGCAATGCCTTGGTATACTTTGATTCTGGAAAACTGTTGAAGAAGGTCAGAATTTGTAAATATAATTTATCAGTCAATCTCAATATTTCTCCAGGATCAAGCATCGGATATATTGGGCGTTTTGGTAAAAGAAAAAATAATGGGCAAATTTTGCATCAGTAAATATAAAGGCAAATCCTTTGCTTCTAGACTCTACCAAAATGTAATTTAGGTAAGAACATGGGACAAGGAAAATCTACCTTGCAGTATTCTGCTTGTAAGTAGCCCGTCAATATCCTGAAATCTTTGAGGAAGTTGGTATTGACTGATGCTTGACACTGAGGCTTATTTCTGGGATGCATCATTTGCTGACTTTGCAGTTCTGGGTTTACTCTATGGTTTGCACATCTTCAAATTTGAAATTAATTACACGACTTATACGTAATTTGTACTTTATTCCTAGATCAAACTGGTTTTGTCAGACCCAACTAATGAGGAATTCATACAAACCTTCCCACAGACTGCAAAGCTGTTCTTTAAATACCAAAGAGCTATCCACAAAGACCCCCCTGAAAAATGCACTGAGAGAAGGGTATCATATTATTCAACCCTATTAAGTGTGAAAAGGGAAGGGGCCACTTCTGTTCCATCAAGTGCATTGCAAAATGTTGGTATTCGTCGTGAAAGATGGGTTATTGACCAAGCGTGAGGTTAAGGTAACTGGATATTTGCCAAGTTCTTTTTTTTTGGCGTGTGTATGGACTGAGACGAAATCCAGGTCCATAAGCACGCAAAAAGTGAGGCCAAATCCAGCCATCTTAACCAAACAAGCTTGGTCAGTAAAGGATTTGTTATATGGGATAAAGCTTTCACGTGAGAGAAATTGTACTTGTGGGACAGAGCACGTAATCGTGGGAAGGCATATAGCTCCATATTTACTGCTTAGGTAGCCAATCACAGAGCGGGATTTGATTCATCTTGCCCACTCACGGAGCTGGTCATATAATAAATAAGATTACAACTCTTGCTTTCCAACATGTGCTCGTGTAGTGCACTGCAGGGGATTGTTCCCTTTTTGGTTTGCTCTTTTTGGTTGATCACAAAATCATTTTCAGTTCTACGTTTGTGAAATGAAATTTTACCTTGTTTAAATTCCCAGGTCAAATTGGTGAGGGTGAACATGAAGTCTGAAGAATTTAAAGCAACATACAAACAGACTTGTGCAGTCTTTGCAAAATATCAAATGACAATCCACAAAGACCGCCCTTCAGAATGTGATGAAACACAGGTTAGGTTGTGTTTTGAAACTTTTACTTTCCTCAATCCAGAGAATGAGTGGCTAAGTGCTTTGAAAATACCTTGCCATTTATGAGGTCTTGAAGATTATTTTTACATGTACATGTCCGATGCAAGTGGTCCAAACTTAAAAATAGAAAGTCCTTTGTTTCATGCACTGCAGAACATGAAGTGGCCCCACTCTTAGTACCTTTTTTTGACGTAATTGTTAACTATTATCAACACCCATTTCCGAAGTGCCTTTTACCTCTGTTTTAGAAGGGTCTGTGTAAAATGCATTGTATGAAAATAAGTTAGATTTGCATGGAAATTAAAATGCAGAAGAGATGCACTCTGATACAAAGGCAAAAGACAAATGGCAAATGACCTATTAATGATATTAAAAATGCCAATAAAAACATTGAATGCCTTAAATCTTTGGATCACCAGATGCACTCCTCTGCACCCCTTCATAGCCATTGAACTGGCCAGTGAATAATTGTAAAGGATCAAGACTTAATATTCATTAATCTCTATTAATTGCTTTCTTGAAGAGACAATTTTAGTTGTCCTCAATCAGTGTAAGAATCGTCACTTGTTCTCTGTCATCCTGTTAAATTGCATTGTTTCAGTTCTCCACATCCAATCTTCAATTTATTCATTCCTTTCAATTGTTTGATCATAGTTCAGAAGATTCTTGGTTGACTCGCCTCTTGAGGTATGTTTGCACTGTGTTTTAAGAGTGTAAAGAGTAAGAGAACATTTAAGAAATAGCCTGCGGCTCTTGTTCCCACAGCATTTCTCATCTCCCAAACTTTCACGAGCGTTTCTATAACTCGATAGAAACAAGAAGAAAATGTTTTCTATTTCTTTCAGAAAATAGCCCAAGGAAAATAATGAGAAACGACAACTTCTTTGTGTTTCTGTCATGTTATAGAAACACGATTATTAACCAATCAGTGCGTGTATTTTCCTTGAGCTATTCATATCCAGTGTACTACTTAACAGTTACAGTACTAGTTAGTTGAGGTTTTTTGTAATGGATAGCGTTTCCTTAGGCATTTTTATGTGTGATGCACCTCCCAGCTAAATTTAGCTAAGTGTGGTACTGTTGGAAACCTGTTAGTGTCTTGGAAGTCGTCATCAATAAAAAAATGAGATCCGTTGTTCAGTGTTACAATTTTGTCAGTTATACAGTTTTGTATATGGGTTACTAGGTAACGTTCATCTATGTAACCTGACTATTTATTTGTTTGTAGTTGTTTTTGTTTCATTCTAAATCTGTAGCATGTTTCTGGGCCAGGAGCTCCTTCCATGGGCTTTGGTTCATTTCATCAACAGTATTTTCTCGATGGTAAGTGTAATTATTAATTCTATCGCAGTCTTGGGAGAATGATTTTAATACTGCATGCGCTCTTTGTGTTGCCTTACAAAAATTAATTGACCATAAATAATCATTTGATGTGCTGACAAGCCAATGAACCAGTTGGATACACCTGTGGTTGTTTGGCTTATGCAAAGTTCCCAGCACCATCTAAAAGTTTCATGCTTTTTTTTGAAATCGTATTTCTTTTTGGCTTATGCTTGCAACGTTCCCAGCACCTTCTAAAGGTTTCATACTTTTCTCTGAAATCTGATTTCTTTCTCCGTGTATTGATTTAAATGGTTGTAGTGAGGGAAAATAACTTTAAACTGGTCAATATTCAGTTTTCTGGCTACAGTTACTCACATTTGGTTCATTTTGTAACAGGTAAACTCATAGCAGTGGGAGTGATTGACATTCTTCCTCGCTGTGTGTCATCAGTGTATCTCTTCTATGATCCTGATTATTCGTTTTTATCCCCAGGGGTCTACTCTGCTCTAAGGTAAATTATTTCATTTCATTTCTTACTGTGAAAGCCAATCATAGACCCTTTGCATGAATGGTGCCCAAATATGAATAACAATACTTGATACATCCTTAGCCTCGTGTGGATGTTTATAGACAAAGGATTTTTTACGTGAATTTGAGGCTAAGGATGTATCAAGTAGAGTAGAGTAGAGTATATCATCACCTCTAAATTTCAGCGTTTCATTTTGTACGGTTAACAAAGGTTATTGATAGCAACCAGTCTGCAACAATGCATTCTCTTCTGTTTTGCAGGGAAATTCACTTTACTCGGTCTCTTGAAAGAACTGTTTCAACCATTCGGTATTACTACATGGGGTTCTACATTCACTCCTGCCCGAAAATGAGTTACAAGGTCTGTGGAGATGAACAAGGAGGTGTACACTATATGTCTTTTTGGTGATTTATGGGTGTGATGAGTGAGACATGCGTGGCTTGCAAGACATGCTTGAATCTGATGGCATATTGGTCAATTGGTGGATTATTTTTTATTTCTTGAAAACCAAATTAGCGTACTGCATCGTTATTTGGACTGCTATTCAGACAGCAGTGCGAAAATCTGTGTGTTGTTAAAATTTTATATTTAAAAGCTGACCCTAACGTACAAGAAAAAGCTAGAAAATACGGATCAACTTGATCAGCCAGTTATATGACGTAATGTAACATAGCATGAGGTTCCTGATGGTCAGTAAACTGAGCTCAAAGGATCTTTCTCCGTGCATTCAGGGATATGAAAAAGTACCGTCGAATTATGGGAACCTACAAAAATGCTCGGAGGTTAACTGTGATCGACTACAATCTCATCCAAGCATCCAGTTGGCGGGAGGGATAACAATACTCCTGTGACCCAGTGCTATGAAAATCAGAATTAAGCGCTGACCTGGAAAGTCATCTGGGATTAACAAACTTATTTTCTTTTCCGTACAGGGCAACTATTCCCCATCCTACCTCGCCTGTCCAGAGACTTATAATTGGATTCCAATTGAGCAGTGTCGCCCTAAATTCGAAGTCAGCAAATATTCTCGACTTGACGAGTCGGGAGAAGGTGAGAGCTGTAGAAAATTTGGAAGTCAAAATAAGCAGAAAACGTAAATACAGTCCCCCAATCCCCCTGGATATGTTTCACCACTCACCCGCTGGAACTTCATTTGCCAAGATTCAAATTCATTTTAGACGTTTATCGACATACTTGTGTTATAACCATCCTGTCTTTTACTTTTTATATTTCTCCTTCAGAAGCAGCCCAAGCATCCACAGAAGACGTGCTTGTTCTCTTCACGCGACAAGCAATGCCTTACCAGGTATACCTAAATTTAATCCTTTTCGTTTCCTCCCTCCTCCGTCCTCCTCCTAACCGTCCTCTACAAGCCTACAATGTAAAATGACAGGGGAACTTGAAGAATCCGTAAATCACAACGGTGAATATCTGGAATCGGGCAGTGAGGGAATGTTTCACGGCTAAGTTTACTGGTTAAATTTTTGCCAAGTGAGCCCTGGGTACTTAATTCTAGTGATGAAATTCCTTCTGCTGATCAATATGCATTCCTGGCGTCATACCGTCGTGCGTACCTTCTTTCATATTTGCTAAATATATTAAATATTCTTCACTGTTTTAAGTGGCACTTTTAAGTGGCTGTGCTCAGGATCGAGCGGTCCTGGTTCGAGCTCTGGCTGGCACTACGTTTGGTTGTTGGGCAAGATACTTCCAGCGACTCTCTCCTCCCTGGTGTATAAATGGGTACCAGCATCTCTTCCAAGGGGGAGTAGAAATGCTCCTAGTCGCTTCATGCTAAGGAGACAAGGGTGTGCTGGTGGGCCAAGACTCGTTCACCTCTTCTTTCCTTTACTTAAGTGACTGACGGGCTACACAGTCTATACTAACTGCCGCTGTTATCTGTTTCTGTCAGCTTTATGCGGCGATTACAGAGGCTGATGATCGCGATGAAGTCCAGGAATATGCAGAACTCGTAGGGCGTATGGTTTCATCGAGGATGCTGTTGTTTAGATCCGGCAAAGCTTGATCCTCTTCGCTGCTCTTTCAAGCATGGTCACGCAACAGATCTCCTAACCAGGAGTGTTGTGTGACAGCGCATCTATGGCGGAAGCCCACAAACGTTTTAAGAAATTTATTCACCGCGAAAGCAAGTAGGCCAAGTTAGACCATGACTCCATTGTAATATGCGGTATGATGTCGCTCGCTATTTTTCTGACACTGGGCCATGGGATAGTCAAGAAGTGTTAAGCTTTTTAGAAAACATATAGGTCCGCCATGCTACTTCGCCAAGACGCAAGATTCGGAGTATTACAACTACACAGCACAAAAAATGTTTATTGTGATTTAGTAAAGAGTTAATCAGACGGTGGATATCATGTGTATTTATGTACATTTGTTTTAACGTCGAAGCAGAAATTTTAACGAAACCTAAAAAGGTCCATTTCTGTAGTATCCATTCCGCATTCGCAAAAAGATAACTCAATTTGTGAAATGAAAATGTTCCCTTGCTGAAAATATAATATCTTTTTTTTAATTTTAACATACAGTGCGTGTAGATGTTTTGCGAGTTGGCGAAATAAAGAAATGGGAAAAATATATACATCTTGATGGTTTCACAGACGATACGCGCGGATATTTTACGAGGTCCATACAAAAGAGTAAAAATTCTGCGAATACATTGAATAAGGGATTTATTATCCCACTACACGTTTTGTCATTTTGCTGCAAACCACACGAAGAAGCTCTTTTTTTTTAACGATATTCCCCGCATAGCCTCCAATGCAGCATGTTATATTGATACCTGGAGCCGTCAAAATTCCTCTACACAGCTAGCTAAAGTTGAATTCCCATAATTCGGACCTTCAAGGGAAATCGAAAAGGTTTGAGTTACCCGGAATTTTTTGGAATATTTTTGTCACTTTAAACACAGTAATTTGAGTTAATTAAAAATTTTGTATGACTGCCATCAGTCGTGTCCCAAAGAATGACTCCCAGCGTGGCGGCTTCCCGTCTCTAAAAATTTTTGTTTTGTGCCCGTGAGTCCATAGCCTCGCACGCAGGCTTAGGGGATCGCGTCTCACTTTTCCCGTAATAACGCCTGCGTGGGAGGCTAGTGAATCCACTGCGAAGAAAAATTTCAATGTAAATTACTCGCTCAATCAGTCAATCGTGATAAGTCAACCAACCAATCAAATAACAAAACATAAACCAAACAAAATGCGAAATTTCACGGACATTTAGGCCGATTTCGCGGGATAGGACGAACTTATTTCCTGGTTTAATCGGATAAGGTTTCATCTGGTCATCAGCTTCAATTTCGAAACAGCCAAATAAATTCGATCTGCATCTGGGAGGTTTTTCTCAAATTCCTCAAAGTGTTCCCAAGCCGTTTACAGGGTGCCTTAATTCTGTTTGCGTTGAGGCTAGTTAAGGAACAAAGCTTACTGATTATTACAGTTCTACGCCTAGCCACCACTGTGTGGTTGACGTTGCGGCGGATGAACACTTGTGATCATTGTTAATCGATGTTAGGTAATAGCCAAAATACTCTCGACGCGAGCCATTGTAACCCAAAGCATTTTTTAAGTCACATTTATCATCCTCCAAGTGTGCGTGGTAAGTGTATCGATTGACTTTTCCGTACCAGGTATCCGCCGCACAGTTGTCGCAGCCATTTCCATACACTCGCACTCGTTCGAATTCAACGCACTGCGAAGAGATGTTTCCCACCGTGAAAAACTCGACGGTCGAAAGCGTTTTTGTTTTTGTTTTTGTTTTCTTGTAGTGATTAATCATATGCTGTCTCTCTGGAGTTACTCGGAAACAAATTTGTTGCGAAAAAAGGTTGTACACGGTGATGGCGTTAAAAACAGTTGTTTCAAGTGAAGGCCAGAAGGCGACAGAAAAAATCATCTTTCTAAATTAACTACTTTGGACCCCTTAGCCATTACTCAAGTACAAATAAACAGCTTAAAATATAAAAACTCCAAGTGTTTTTAGATGAAAAAGATTGGAATATTGTTATATATATTTTAAACCAAAAACGATTGCTGATAATCTTAAAATTAATTGAATAATAGCGCTCTTTCTTCGCATATGACAACAGCAACCTCTTGTGGTTTTGAGAAATATATTTTACGTCTTTGACAAACTATTTTTGAATTGTAAACGCTTTTTTTAATCTGGTTTACTGCTCACACATTTGGGCACTACGAATATTTTTCGGGCATGGAGGACACAGCACCCCCAGGTCAGAAGGTCCCGGTACGCTTATGTTGATTTTCCGAATATTTTACCTGTTTTGTAAGAAGTCGAAGTCCGTTGGCATTTTATAGTGGAGTGCTTCTCTACTTCTCATCCACAGCCATATTATGCAATTTGAGGACTGGGTTGTTTGCTCGTTACTAGTGTTCGTAATGTTCTGGCTCGTTTAATTCTGCCGCAAACTACTTTAACCAGTTTCTTTGTCAAACTTTCGTTGAAATCATTAAAGATTTAACCGCACGATTGGTAATTTATTTTTTTCATTCTGTTTAATACAATATAAGTTCGTTAAGAGTCAAGTGATAGGGCGATCGCGTTAATTTCAGCTGCTTCCTAATTGCATGACCCTAATTTTAAATTTAGTTTATGTATCCCGCTTTCCCGTTTGTATCAGAGCCATGCAATGTATGATCTTCAGCCAAAATTAGAAAACTAGTTTAGAATACGGCATTGCCTCGTTCGAACGCCCTCTTCTAAGTAGCTCCCCACTAACTACTGGTTTTCCAAAAGCGATATGTCAGCTCCAAATCAAAGAGACTTTCCATTTTGCAATTACGAGTTTTTCTAGAATCTGGTCATGACGTCAGTTAGCCCCAAAATATCAAAATACCTCCACCCGCAGCTGTATAAGTGCTACGCCTTGAGGGGTTGAGGTTTGGGTTATAAGTGCTACGCCCTGAGGGGTTGAGGTTTGGGGTATAAGTGCTACGCCTTGAGGGGTTGAGGTTTGGGGTATAAGTGCTACGCCTTGAGGGGTTGAGGTTTGGGGTATAAGTGCTACGCCTTGAGGGGGTGAGCTTTGGGGGTTAAGTGCTATACCCTGAGGGGGTGAGGTTTGGGGGTTAAGTGCTACGCCCTGACGGGGTGAGCTTTGGGGGTTAAGTGCTACGCCCTGAGGGGGTGAGCTTTGGGGGTTAAGTGCTACGCCCTGAGGGGGTGAGCTTTGGGGGTTAAGTGCTACGCCCTGAGGGGGTGAGCTTTGGGGGTTAAGTGCTACACCCTGAGGGGGTGAGCTTTGGGGGTTAAGTGCTACGCCCTGAGGGGGTGAGCTTTGGGGGTTAAGTGCTACGCCCTGAGGGGGTGAGGTTTGGGGTATAAGTGCTACGCCTTGACGGGGTGAGGTTTGGGGTATAAGTGCTACGCCCTGAGGGGTGAGGTTTGGGGGTATAAGTGCTACGCCCTGAGGGGGTGAGGTTTGGGGGTCAAGTGCTACGCCCTGAGGGGGTGAGCTTTGGGGGTTTAGTGCTACGCCCTGAGGGGGTGTGCTTTGGGGGTTAAGTGCTACGCCCTGACGGGGTGTGCTTTGGGGGTTAAGTGCTACGCCCTGAGGGGGTGAGGTTTGGGGGTATAAGTGCTACGCCCTGAGGGGGTGAGGTTTGGGGGTATAAGTGCTACGCCCTGAGGGGGTGAGGTTTGGGGATGGATGTTCTCATGTAATATGTTCTTACATTCTCGTTCATTTCCCTTCATGTTTGAAACATGATAAAATATCCGATTATTCTTGTTGAAAGTGCAGCAAATAAGATATATAGATAGATAACTTAATTTATAAATGCACGCGTATTTCCATCAACCTATTTTTCGTAATCAACTAACTACCTATCTAATGAAAAGTACAACATACAAAAAGAATAAAAAGTGCTTTTCATGAAGGCTCTTTTCAATAATTGCACCTAAATATTGTACATTAAACGAGTATAAATTGCACAAACAAGGTCTAAACTCAAGTAAATACATGCAGCTAAAAATAAATGATTGCCAATAAGCTTGAATCGCTGTCTGATCTAAAAAGAACCAGTGACGCTGTTCATTTCGCTTTTATCCTTATCGCTGTGGTATATAATTTTGCGGTAATGATTTGTCGTTCGTTATCATGATCATTTCAGATCCTTTTTCTGTCTCCGTTTCAGAGCCATATCGCCAGTCGGAATTTACCCCTAACCGGGACAAGTGCAACAGTTTCTGTTCGCGCTCTTTCATTATGGACGGAGGGTTTTTTAACGATAATTAGTGAGACCCATAACTTAACGGGAGAGCACTCCTCAGGGCACCGTTGTAAAAGCAAGCACTATGCATTAAAGTGAAATCAACCATGTTAAGGCCGCCTTTCTCGATAGGACCTGTAATGGTCTATAATGGCAGATACCAGAGATAATTACGGTTATCCTCCCTTTTTTCAGCTTAACCAACAGCTTGCTTATAGAACGTTTCCCTGTGGAGTGCCCGCCACTGGTGTTCTACTCCCCCCTGGATGGGATGCTAGTCCATGGTAGGATTACCCCCAGCAGTAAATTCAGCGGTACCCATTTATACACCTGGGCGAATGAGAATGAAGTGTCTTGCCCAAGAACACAAGATAGAGCCCTGCCAAGGCTTGAACCTTTCGATCCGGAGTCTAGAACAGACGAGCGAACAGACCGCTCGATCTATAGGAAATCGAAGACTGATTTCAGAAATCAAACAGATTAATTTTGGAAATCAAAAACTGATTTAAGAAATCAAACGGATAAATTTTGGAAATCAGAAACTGATTTCAGAAATCAAACGGATAATTTTTTTAAAATCAAAAACTGATTTCAGAAATCAAAGGGATAAATTTTGGAAATCAAAACCTGATTTCAGAAATCAAATGGATAAATTTTGGAAATCAAAAGATGATTTCAGAAATCATACGGATAAATTTTTTAAATCAAAAACTGATTTCTGAAATCAAACGGATAAATTTTGGAAATCAAACACTCATTTCAGAAATCAAACAGATAAAGTTTGGAGATAAGAAACTGATTTCAGAAATCAAACGGATAAATTTTGGAAATCAAAATCTGATTTCTGAAATCAAACGGATAAATTTTGGAAATCAAAAACTAATTTCACAAATCAAACAGATTAATGTTGGAAATCAAAAACTGATTTCAGAAATCAAAAGGAAAAAGTTTGGAAATCAAAAACTCATTTCAGAAATCAAACGGATAAATTTTGGAAATCAAAAACTCACTCGGGAAGTCAAAAATGAAACAAAATAAATCAAACAGATTTTTATAAAAAACAAAATTTCATTTGAGAAATCAAAAATATTACAAAATAAACCGAAGCGAGTAGAAGTAGAAACCTAAAAAATCAAAATCAATATTTGCAGTAATAAGGTAACAAGGCAAGAATCAACACATACAAAATCTTTATTGATACTCCTCGAAGACCGTCATTAAGACAGAAAATTAGATCAATATCGTAAAGGAGTTCTGACCGGTTGCATGAGCAAGTGACCGTCGCTCGATGTTTACGCTATTTTACACTATAAAGATTACACTGAAATTATTTTTGATCATAACTCTAATTTTAATTTAGCTTTTTGATTGGTTCTATTAGATAACCAAACGCTGGAAATTTCATTGAGATCAAATTGGTAAAAGTTGATAACTAAAAATTGATAAAATTTGCAGGAGACGTCACTTTTAATCCCTTCCCTCCGCTAGTGCACACCATTTTCTCCCACCAGAGACCGGTTTTACCGGGTTAATCTGAGCTTAATCGACGGATAGTTAATCGTGGGTTAAATCTGCTTTCAGGAACACCATTTTATCCCCCGATTAGTTATCCCGGGAATCGTGGGTCATTTTAATCGGCTCTCGAACAACCGGGGACAGGACCTAAAAAATAACGCAAGTAAAACACAAAGTAAGTCGTTTTCATTTGCATTCTTTTCTACATGTAGAATTTAGGGCAATTTTCGTACTTTTCTCATATATTCGGTAAATCACAAAAGGTATGGGCCGCCTGCGGTTTAGTCGCTAAGTTCACATCTGAGGACTGTAAGTTCTGCTGCTGGCGATCTGAGACCGAGGAAGAAGCCATTCCAAAATGGCGCCTGGACCAACTTTGTTTATGAAACAAAACTGTGTTTCTTGTCGCGTTGTTCGGTTTTACTTAAAACAGGTTGGTATTGAAAAATTGAGTTATTTGGATAAATGACTCTGCTTCATGGGACTTTAGGTCTCTTGACTCTAGCGCTCACAGAAATTGACTCTGTACACGATCAACAGAACATCACGGCTCATCCTCGGTGTAAAAACCTGTGAAACTCACGAGTGACGTAAAACAAAGAACGAACAAGCCAACAAAGAACCTCGAAACAATATAGAACAGAAAAACAATAGGTCTTAAGCAAAGAAAAAAGTCAGAGGTTTTTACACTTAGGTAAACCCAACATCACACCCCTCTGTAACAGGTCTAATGGAATCTTTATCTTCACTGGGTTTTCGGGAAAAAAGTCACTAATTTCCCACTTGTTCAGCTCATTTTACACTGTGTATTTTAAAATTGCACATGTCTACTGGGTTTGTAAGATGAGAACAAAACTTCCCATTGATATGGTGAAGTCATGTTTGGCGGGAAGTTGTTGAAGATGAGGGTTATCATAATGTTTATCTTTATTCAGTGCATATTATAGTGGCTGTATTGAAGCAACGGTTAGGGCCGAGAGAGGAAGGAAGAGTATTGTAACTATAGTGTAACTCTGGTGCGGTTCAGTCGAGGGGTTCTGATAATTGTCCGCTGAAGATTTTGAAATTTAGGTTTTCCAGCATATTGAGGAAGATATTAGGTTGTTTGATACCTTTGAAACCATTTCTGTTTTGGGCTATTTTAAACAAGGCCTACGCTTAAGTATTAACAATAACCGTGAGCAATATCGAAAATAATACTAAAATGTGTGCGGTTTTGAATTACTGATTTATATATTATTATAATTATTATTATAAAAACAAGATGCCCTGGGTCACACTGCCATACCTGCCAACTCCTGATAAAGGAAAATCTGGAGACCCGTGAAAAAAAAAATCGGGTGATTGTACAAAAAGTAGTGGGATTCTATTTTTTCCTTAAACAAACACATTTTCCATCGAGATAAAGTTCTAAGCATATAAGCAAAAATCACAGCAGTTTGGTACAAAATAGTATGAACAGTGTTCTCCTTTATTAGTTTATACCTTTATGGCACTAGCATTCCACGTGAGATTGGGAGCCTTGTCGTGAGACATCATCAGTGTGGAATTTTTGACAGAAAATCACAGACGTCCTTCTTGCAAAATGCCCCTCAGGCTGGTAGCAAAAAGGACGACTGTATTCATAGGCTAGTATAATTGTGAAGAAATAACAACAAAAGTTTGAGCCATGCCGAGATTGGTCTTTCCTTTTTAGATGTGTGTGTTCTCTCCGGTTGCAACATATTATTGGATGCTTTATTTAAAATGGATTATTTAATTTACTCCTAGAACAAAATTCCATTTACTCTAGTGGATGTTGATAAAAGAAAACCTTCTGATTTTGAAGGTGTGAGCCCTCATGGGTCAGTGCCATTGTTACAAGATGGAGACCTCAGTATTTGTGGAAGGTGTGTCATAATATTTAATTAATAATTGATAGTATTTAATTAATGATAATTAATGCTTTATTCTTGATTCTGTGGCCAGTTCTTCTTCTGTGGACATCCAATCAGAAAATCTGTGTGCCTCACTGAAAGGATTTGACTAATCCAGAAATTATATTCAATTTTTTCAATAATCATGATTAGGAATTGTTGTATTATGAAAGAAGTTCATAGTTTTTAGATCTACATTAAGTGTTGACTAAATAGGAATGAGAAAGGCTTGAAAGAGAAGTTGGTGTAATCAAGGATGTTACTTATGGGAGTGGTAAAATTATGCGAAAACTTGAGTGAAAAGTCAAATGGGGTTGTGGTGTTACTAACTAGAACTTATGGTTGCTGTTTTACCAAGCATTCTTTTCCATCAGGCCTTGTGGCAAGCCTTTTTAGTAACGTCAATCATTTACTAGATGAGTGGAAGATTCACTGTTGCATTGTACCTTGTATGATTTTTCCTCTCTCTTTTGTTGCAGCCAAGCTATAATATTTTATTTGGCAGAGAAATTCACAAACTATGCTGGCTTTGGAGAACAGAGCAATGAACAACAGCTGATAGAGTCTGTTATTAATTGGGCTGCAACAACACTTCTAAGGTAATACTACTTTATTATTGCACCAATAAAGTTGTTGAATTAAATATGATTTAATCGCTGGTAAATAGGTATTAAACAAATAGCTCGAAGGGGTTCTAAGGCACCATGAATGAAGGTAATGCCTAAAATTTCCTTCAAATCAAAGGAAACTTTGAAATACAAGTTACCAACTGAAGGTAGAAAGACAAACTGGAAAAAAAAAACAGGGATGGTTTCAAATGAGGCAGATTGAAAAGAATTGCAATTGCAGCATCTGCAAGTCATTAAAGCATGAATGCGGCATAATGGGTGCCGAGGTGTGGGGCAGCTATTCTAATCATGTTTCATTGAGATGCGTGAATTTACGGATTTCCTTTTTTCCAAATATCTGCATTGTGGCCACAGTAAAGGGTATGAGCATTGTTGCAATTGGTGCATTTTGATGTACAATAGCTGATCTGAGCCATGATTGCAAGAATTAAGTGGCAAACAAACAATCAATACCGTTATTTTTCTTTTCTGCTTCTGATCATTAACTTTGCTATGTCGATTGTCAGTGTGTTTGCTTGTGGGAGCATTTATTAGGCCACAAACATTTTGTGCTTTTTATCGGTTATCGGCACTGTTACTGCATCAGCCTCTTGGCAGCATTCCACTTACTCACAGTAATTATTAAGTTATAAAATTAAAAAAGTTGACTCAATTACATGCAATTAAAATATTTTTTTGTCAATACCTAGGGATGTTGGAAATAATTATGTTTACCCAAGTTTAAACCAGCCAGAACATGCCTTAGCTCAAGATGGAAACACATCTTTAGTAGAGTTTGGCAAGACAGAAGTGTTCTTTCACTTGGACACCCTAGAAAAGCACTATCTATCGGAACGAAAGTTCATCTGTGGAACAGTTCCCACACTTGCAGACAGCTGGGTTGTCATTGTGTTATCCCTACTAGAATTGGTGTGCTTAGATTTAACACCATGGCCGAACGTGAAGTCCTGGATGTGTTCTATGAAATCCAATAGTGATTATGTGGATGCCAGTTATAGTCATGAAGAGATGCTACGGCAGTGTTTATATGGCTTGAATGACAGCTCTTCTGATCTAAAGACAATGGACATGGGTACCCGGTGACTTACTAGTAATTTATCTCCAAGAGCTTGGTTTGCCACCATGGTAAAAATAACTTTCGGGATAACCACATACAACTGAAAGGAACATCACATGAAAATAATACTTATCTGACTTGTTTACCAGTACCACATGAAAGTGCTGCTTCAGTCACTCTGCACACAATATTACCACAATGTTGTAGCAATTATATTGCAAATGAACATGTTAACCTGTTTTCAGTGTGTAAAAGCAGTTTTTACTTCAGTGTAGAAGGTAATAGGCAATTTCCGAGTTCTCATTTTGCCTCTGTTTCACAACGAGACTAAGTGCAAAACTATTTATATGAAAATGAGTTTGCTTTGCATGAAAATGAACATGCAGGTAAAATACATTTTCATATGAATGGTTTCGCACTTAGACTTGTTTTGACACTGAGGCAAAAGAGAACTCAAAAGTGGCCTATTCTGAGTTTGCTTTGGTTTTGCACTGCTTCGCTTAGTGATTGGTTTAAAAATCTTGCGCCACTTTTTCAACCAATCAGGAGTGAAACCAAAACCAATTGTGACTCGTGCGTACATGTCTTCCCATGCTTGCTGTCAGCTACGTAATTGATTGGAACGACATTTTCCAATTTAACCGGGCCAAATGGGTGGAAGGGTCCTTTCCATTTTTCATTACTTTCCCCACTCCCTCCACCCCGAGAATCCACTGAGCTGAAGTGAAGCAACTAACCAGTTTTTGAAATATTTATTATAAATGGAATGGTAAATTTCGGTCCAATCGACCTGCCTGGTCAAAGTGGACCACCTCCAGAGGGGGTCCCGAATATTCCGGTGGAAACGAACCGAAACAGACCTTTCCATTTGAATTCTTACCGAAATGAATGAAATTTTTTCGTTGTTTTCCAGTTGCACACGCATTAGCCTGGGTGGGCACTGGGCTGCAGCCCACTCCCCTGGCCCGTATGCCTATGGCATCATCAGAATGGAATTAGCAAAAAAACGTAACAAGTCATAATTAAAGTAAATTTTTGTACGGAAATAATAAACTATGTGCTGCTTGAATCATGATAAAAATGTAGTCTAGAAATGCGGCGTGGTACTACGATGAAAAGATTTTGTTCTTTTGGCAAGAATGCACCATACACGAACTATCATATACGCTGTTTCTATGACGATACCGCTGGATAAGTACATGGTGGGCTTTCAGGTTTTGGCGGAAAGAGCAGAGTCGGCGAGCAACTAGCAAGGGTAGCAAGAATTTTCACGAAAACTGATCGGTCGTGATTTATAATTGCATGTATTTCATCCATGTCTCTTTTCGCGTGTACGAGCTGCAACAGCCGCCATCCCTTCGAGCAACTTTCAAAAGGAGACCAACTTTGCAAGGTATGCAAATTAAAACAAATTTTTTATTTCAGCGATACGAAATACACAAGGCAGGTAACCTTCTGTACATAAGATGCGGAACTTCGCGTTCATTAACCTTAGAAGTGAATCGGACTTTTTTCGATTCCATTGTTAATGCTGTGTGGAGTAGAACTAATACAACCGTTTCTTCGACATTCTTCGCCGAGAATTTAATAAGTGCAATGTACATTGTAAAGAACTGCAACCGCCATTTTGTGTAGAAAGCAACGATCGATTGCTTTACGTACGTAGCTGAGTTACATATCTGTGGCAAAGGTATTCTGACTGTTGGCAAGAGCATTTAACAGCATATAAAATTAAATTTTGCGAAATGCATTTAATAAGCCAGCTGAGCGACCTCGTCCAAGAACAAAATTAAACCTATTATGGCTTATCTATTTTTCAGTGTATTATTTAAGCCCGAGGGGAGGGTGGGACATGGGTATATCTTGGGCAGTTGACCTCAATTGCATTCCCTACCCTCGGGAGTTTGACTAAATTCTGGGCCCCAGGGTGGGGTTGTTTGACATTTTTTGTGAGGAGGAATGGGACCTCGACACATCGTAGGTCGTAGGTCAGCCTCCTGACCCAACAAATAAATTGAAAACTTATAAGGATTTGTTGGGAACAGTGGGTATTTGACCCGTTAGAATAACTTTAATGGCACCTTGCCTAAAAAACTTAACTGGAACCCTGCAGGGGGTCCTATGGTGGGGATTTTGAGTACTGGTAACCTGAAATTCTTCTGAAAAGTCACATGCCCCACATATGCCTGTCCACCCCCCCCCCCCCCCCTACTCGGGTTTAACAGGTAGGTGCATAAGCTTATGTAAGCTTGCTTTCACTTCAGGCATATATATTTATAGAATGCATGTGCACATTAGGGGTGTGAATGGACAGAGATCATTGGAAGGAGTGACAAACATCTGTAAGCCTGCTAATGCATGCTAGCATGTGTTCTGAAAGTTGTACACAAGCAATCCCGTAGTTTGCTATTTCACTTTTTAGAACTGTCGAAAGACATTTCCTTTGGTGACATGTACTTATTGCCGTTTAGAGTTCCATCTCTTAAGGTTAGTATGTCAATGTCAATGTCAATCGGTCAATCGACCAGCGAGTGTGTCAAACAGACAGGTGAACAGCGAGTCAATTGATAAATTTATCTATCAGTAATAGTCAGTCATTCACTCAAGCAACAAAATTTGAGAAATTGGGTTGAGTCAGTCTCTGTCCTTCAGTCAGTCAATCCGTCTATTAATCCATAGGTTAAAAAGAAATAAATTATAAATAATTTTTAATGTATTTTATGACAGGATATCGCCCATCAATGTGAGTGTGAAAGATCAAATTGGAATTTAGTAATGTTGGTTTGTGTAGAGGGAGGAAAGTGAGAGAACACAATAAATCACAGGGGTTTCAAAACAAGCCGCCAAGGCAGTCAGCGAACCAGGTCATAGCAATCAGCTCACAACAAAAAAGCTCACTCATAACAGCCGTTTACTTTTTCAACTGATGATACCCACTTCAGGGAACAGTGGATTTTCTGATGATTTCATGATCAATGTTAACATTCATTTCTAGGAATACTGAAAAAGATCCAGTCTGCAAGAAATGCAGTAACAACCTGAAGACTTATGGACAGGTAGGTAATTCAACCATGTGTGTGTGCATAAACAGTGTAAGCTCTCATAAGTGATACTCCCGATATGCATTCAAGTGAAATGTAAAAATTAATACATGTTTATATCACATAACCAGATTTACAATGCTTATAAGCTGTTCACGTTTTCTCTCAATTGCACCAGCCTTCATGTTGTGAGTATTGCAACATTAGAGCAGCATTTGATGGAACAAAGTGCTCCAGGCAAGTGTAAAGTATAAACAGATGGTTAACATTTCCTTTACTTAGTGTAGTTACAACAGTGAGGTCTTTGAACATGCCAAAGATGTACATGATTGAATGTACACCTTTTACAGTTCTAAACATGTATGTCTGGTTTGAAGATGTATGAGTTCGTATAGTGCAACCTCGATTTTATGAACGTCTAATGTAACAAAGTCCTTGGTGTAACACACGATATTCTTTCAAGAACGTGGCCAAAGTTACTGTAAAATGTATGGAACAGAACCTTGTTATAACGAATCTCGATATAACGAAATCCTCATTTTAACGAGCACAATCCAGAAGTCCAAACAATATAGCCGACATACTGAAGAAGTGTCAATATGTGACACTGCCAAAGATGAAATTCCTTTAGTCCTGTAACAACAGAACAACTTTACAGTTAACAGCTCATTATAAATGCAGACACTGACACTATCGACACATTTGCTCTCTTTGTAGTAATCATTAAGATCCAGAAATGCTGGGTAGCACAACATAACGTCATTAAAAAACAATTAACGATATGCTGATATAACAAACATTTTGGTTGTTTTTCCACAATTCATTATATCGAGTGTTTGATATAACAGACCAATTTTACCAGTCCCTTGGCAGTTTGTTAAATCTAGGCTCTACTGTTAGTAAATATATTATTAAATTTTTTCTTCCCTTCGTAAAAATCAAAATTGTTAATTCAACATTCTGAACATGCAGAACATCCTGTCAAAATTATTAATTAATAAATTATTGTCCTGGCGACAGAGAATTCTCTGTCCCACTTATTAGGTTATTTTAGTGATAGGCTCTCTAAACTGACTAATTTGTGCAGTTAAAAGCTGTCATTTGGCTCAACTTTAGGTGTATGAGTTCAGAGAAGAAGTATGGTGCTCCTGTTTCTTGTGATCAGTGTAAGCTGAAATGTGCATTCCAGAAGCCCACAGAATCCAGAGAAAAGGTGACTGAGAATTTTTCTCACAAACTTACAGCCACTTTTTAACTACCCAGTGATGGAAGTTGCTCAAAAATTACCGGTACTTTTTTATATCTGATATCATATAAACTCGTCAACAGACAGGGTACAAAGAAGTTGAATTTTCCAACTTGCCCTTTGGACAAGCTGAAGCTAAGGAGTACTAGCCCGGAGGTCATTTCCACTAGCCTGAAAAAATTCTCAGAAGTTTGATGAATTAATTAATTAATTAATTTGTGAAAACTTTCACTCGCCCATTGGGCAAGTGAAGGATAAAATCCACTAGCCCAATGGCAAAATCCACTAGCCCTGGGCTATCGGACACTAGCTTCCATGTACGCTGAACAGATCAAAAATTATATAGAATAACACAACCCTCTAAAGTTAGCTCAAGTGCTCAATCCTTCTGTTACAATTTAGTCGCCAGCTCTAAAATTTTGGTCGCCATGGCAACTAAAATGGTCCCAACTTGGAGGGTTGTAACTAAACACTGGGTTAATAATTTAAAAATTACATGTAAATAATTAATAATGTTGTATTGCACTGGCTCACTTTTGACCTTTAGCTGGTACAATTATTTTCAATTGATATTTTCCTTTATGTGTGAAGGCTAAAAGCAGTTCTGGTGTATTGCTGTGTATCATAATAAAGAATGCAACGAAGGAAACTGTCAAGCTGTAACAAGGACAAAAATCAACTACAACATTATGATATTTAATTATTGAGTTGTAGCAATCTTCTTTCAAAAATAAAATTTGCAAGTTTCAGCTGCTTCTTGCAGTTGCTGATGCCTACTTCAAAACATTTTGAAACCCTTGACTGCATAATTTCAGGGCGTGAAATTGCACCTAATGCAGACACAAATGCGTCAAAATTTTCGTGTTTGGCTACTAAATCCTGAAAATTCCAGCAACTAGACCTTACCTAGAGATCTTGCGAATTGTTAAAGATATAGATAAATCTGTAGTTGTGCACGTTGCACGTTCGAAGATTTGTAATTCAACGCCATCTTGGATTTACATAACCTTTCATGTTTTACAATGTATGTGACCCCTTCTATTGTCCCTCTTTGTATTGCGGACTCATTTATCATCACATGGTGCCATTTCACTGGCAAATAGATCTCATTTAAATTTCAAATGAGCTTAGAAATTTTGGAATTGGCCAGCACTTTGAAAAATTTAGGAGCCAAGTGGCCACTGGGAAAAAACTTAATTTCACGCCCTTAATTTACTTTCTATTTTATTTATTTTTTTCGGTACATGTATGTAACATTTTGACTTTAGGTGGATGGCAAAACCCTTTGCCTTTTGTGTACTTTGTCGTACAAGAGAATTCTCCATAAGGCCAAAAAAGGGGAAAAGAGACCTGCAAATGAATATGGACAGCACAAGAAAAACAGGTGCGGTGTAAGTTCAAATTATGAAGCTTTAATTGTAGTAATGTCTCTTATTATTCAACTTTGCTTCATGGAGTACATGAACCTCAAATGTACACTATCTGGTATGTGTCTCTCAAATAAATTGTAGTGGAAAATTTTCAAAACTCAACCTTGTAGATCATTTATTATTTTTTATTCAGTTGTTAAAGTGCCTATGAAATGAAAACCAAGTTAACCTTATTTGAAAGGCATTTCAAAATGATAAATTAATAATTAAGGATTATCTTGTGAAATTGAACAGAAGAGTTCCTGATTCTTAGCTGACAAGGCTGCAGGCTATATTGGCTAAAATCAGACAATATATGGCAAGATTGAGCAGGATGATTGTCAATGAAAAATATTTTAAATGTAAAATTACTGCAGTTATACAGCACTTTCGAAGATTTCAGATGAATCTTGGCGACTCTTTGTATACTACAGGATATCTGTTACATGTATGGATTCTGCTAGACAACAAATTACGGTTCGTACCTAATATAGGCATCGTTAATCATTACATGGTTTTTACAGTGCAGACACTCAAATCGTGAACACTTGTTATGGTTATCCAATGAAAGCTCTTGACATAGACCAAAGGATTAGTGTTTTCAGCACCTACATGTAAGAAAGCTAATTCTTCTGTTTATATGGATGGCTAACATTGGATGAAAAAAATATGGTAAAAAAATGTAAAAATAAATTTCAAGTGTACACGGTTCAAGTGTCTTCACTGCAGTGATAAGTTCTGACTCTGTTATATATACATGCATGCATTTTGTTAAAAAACAACAGGAAAGATAAGAACTCTAAAATTGCCAAAACTGAGAACAGTCACAGCCCTGTTTCAGCTGCTGCCGCCGCCATAGAGAGGAGTGGAAGTGTTAGGAACAGTCCTCTAACAGTTGCACTTTACAATAGCATGGCCAAGTGAGTTTTGCACTTTTTATCCACTTAAAAGCCTTCCCCCTTATGAGTTCCCTGGCTATATATAGGCCCATGCCCCTCTGTAGATACAACCGACTGTAAGCCCTGACATCCTAAAGAACATTGTACCTTGATTAGACATACAGCAGGCAATGAATAACTTTGCAGGCAAAGTGCAGGTCAGAGTATTGAAGTCGTTTCTTGAAAGCTCATTTCCAAACGTTGTGCCCCATATAAGCCCTGCCTTCCCTTGTTATCCCCTTATGAACTGGTCTATGCCCAGGGCTTTTAACCTGCATTTTATTACTTACATTGTTAACTTACAGCACTTTTACCAAAACTTTCAGCTTTTAATTTTCCCACTTGCAAGAAATAGATTGTTTTTAATTATCAATCCCAGGATCACATACGTGTACTATTTGCAGAGCGATATGAAGCCATGTACATGCATACATTGCAGGCCTCTGATACAAAATATTATTATTGCCAGTCTACAAACTTTGAAGATATTTTTGTCTACCTGTTGACAGTGTAAAGTTAGTTATTGCATAGTGATTTAATTTAGTTTCGTTATGTTTGCATTTTTTATTCTCACAACACAATTTACAGTGATGCTGTAAGTGAACCCATTGCACTGGAATCCCATATAACAGAACTTACAGAACTCAAAGAACAGGTATGTAAAGAAAAAATGATCTGTTTACTGTCCAAATCACTAGAGTGGTAAAATGCCGTCTCTAAATTTTGTTTTGGACTGCGCCAATCTTGATCACATGAACACGTGGACACTGTTCATTTATTGGAAACAAAACTTTTGTCTGAGTTATGCGTGCATTAATTAGCGGCTTCACGGTGTTGCAGATGGTGTGATCACCAAATATTGTAAAACAAGTATGTTAAAAGACAGTATGTCTAAACTGCGGCACATTTGTTAGCCAGTAATAGTTTTGTGGCCTTATGCTCCACTCAAGGAACAAAGAGGATGAATGAATGAATGAATAGTTTACAAGTTGTGTTCATCTAATGACGTCAGAGTATATCTGATACATTTTAAAGAGCCATAGCTCCCGAGTTCTTTGTGGATAAATAAACAAAATAAATATGTCTTAAAGCCATGTCTATGTCTGTCATATGTTATGGTGAATTTGATGATAGTGACTGTTCATTTTCACTGATTTTTAATAGGTGGTGAATCTTAAAAAACAGTTACAACAGAAGGAGCAAGTATTAATCGAAAAGGAGAAAAAGGTAATTAAGTAAACAAGTTTTAAACAGTTTTCAAAAAATAATTATGCAAATACCAACCAAATCTGTGGATAGTTAAATCAAGGGGTAAAATGGCAACTGGAATTTGCTGATTTTTTTCACTGGGAAAATAGGGTGATTGTGATTGTGAATTTAGATTGAAGCAAAAAATGGGACTTCGACAATCTTGTTTTCACTAGATTGTAAGCTATGGAGTCGTAAGTGGAATGGTAAGAAAATGGAAACATTCTGATTCTTCCGAGTCAGATTCTGTCGTGCTTATGACTTTGCTTATGACTCCGATGTTCGATTCAGACTAGGTCATAAAGCGTTCTTGCGACTCTGTTTACGACTCCGACTCCAACTCCGACTCTGTCGCTAGTGTAAAATTCATACTTCATCTGACAGTGCAAAATGTTCTCTGTTAATTTGTACTTTTAAAAGCTAACTGAACTGAAGGCTGAGCATTGGGAGAAAGAAAAGGAACTGCGACAAAAGATCATCAACATACAAAAAGAGCAAGCTGAGAGGATAGAGAGCCTCCAGGTAAGTTGTAAAAGCAAGCATGGCAAAGTCTGCGTCAAGCCCAGTGGCCCATACCGCCCGAGCTTATCCCGGTTTCCTTAGCAGGAAGTGACTGGGAGTATTTCTACTCTCCCCTGGATGGGATGGGGTTACCCCCCCCCCCAAGCAGTATTTTGACAGTACTCATTTATACACCTGGGTGGAGAGAGACACTGTGAGAGTAAAGTGTCTTGCCCAAGAACACACCACAGTGCCCCGGCTGAGGCTCAAACTCGGATCGCCCGATCCGGAGTCCAGCGCACAAACCATTAGGCCACCATGCTTCCCAGGTAAGTTGTAAAATGCAGTTCAAAGCAGTGAGAGTGAGCACTTGTGGGGTGGGGGTTGGTGAGCCCAGGCATTCATATAATAATTATGTAAAAGGGGGGACATCACATTAATTGCAGGTTGGCATGTTATTGTTTATGACAATGTTGTAGTGGGGTACCGGAATAGAAAAAAGTTTTTTTTCTGTTATTGATGTAAGAATGACCTGTCCAGATTAGAAATTGCTACCTCATTTTCTGCAGAACATCATCTTTTAACATTAATATGTTCTGTTTTCTTTATGTTTTGCAGATAGAAAACAGAAACCTGAAGAAAGAGGTTGCAAAAAAGGCAAAAGAAAAACCACTGACCACTTCTGGTTGAGTTTGGAAACATTCTGAAACATTTTAATCATTTTTAGCACAACATACACACAAGGGATATGTACATATTATTTTTATGTGAAGGATATAATTATATCACTCACTCAGGAATCCACTGAGTGTTTTTTTTTCCACAAATTAGTTGTGAAAACACTGTATATAACACAAACTGTAATTAATTTTTAAGTAAAAATGGCAAACAAAATATAAGCACTTCCCATCCTGTAACTTTTACCCATTTGATTGATATTTAGGTTAGTCTGGCGATTTAGTACCATGTCCACATTTTTGGGCAAAAACAATAAAAAAAGTATATGGCACATTTACTCTCAAAAACAGTGGGTTCAAATAAAAGTTGGGTCTTGGACTGAGTTGAAAAATCGAGAACTACAAAAATGTGCTAAGCTTATTGTAGAATGATGTACTTTTAATTACCAGGTAGTGAATCACATGAGGAAGAAGATTAAGGATATTTGCTAATTTGCAGACTTGTAATATTAAGTATGTGATAATATTATCATCATTCTTTTCACTTTTTATTTTAGACGTGTAAATAAAGCTACAAAGCTACAAAGGGTTGATGTCAGAAGCATCTCATAGCCTGGGTGGTGAATGGTGCCCGGAAAAATGTGGTTCTCTGAAACTTTTGAGAGCCTCTGTAATGAATCACAAAGTCTTGCACTTTACTATGTTTCTTTTAATTCTGTCTTGTAGTATAAATGAATTGTTCAATAATATTCTGAGTCATGGATTTTCTGACCAGGGTCTCAGAACCCCAGCGCCATTCACAGGTTTTACCATTCGTCACCCTGGTCCTTATATTGTCTCTTTCACTGTCTTGTTCACGTTTACCTTGTAGGTTGCTTCTGACAAGATCAGCTCTGATCAGTGTGACAGTTTTGAGTGCTTTGCAGAACTTCTTGCCTACGTTTAACTGTTAATGATCATTTTGTATTTTAATCTGATTGTAATAATTATTTAGGTACCGTTCCTTTTTACCAATTCATTTTTGGATCTAGTTAAAGATTGAGCAACCAATGACAAGGGTCCTAGGAATTGTTTGTTGTGTGCTGTGCTGACTGCCAAACCATTTAATCCAGGAAACGAAAATCTGAAGCCATGCAGTTTCAGATACCAATTTGTACGGATCCACATTTGGGAGGTGGATCGTTCGGACTGCAATCTAAGATTGGTTTGTCCTTAAAAGGAACAGGAAATCTTATTTTCGACCACAAAACGTGGATCTGGAAAAAAAGGAATGCTAGCTACTTTCATTGGTATGTATGGGTACAATAAGTTCGTTCAGCCTTCCTTTTTTTAATTGAAACCAATAGTACAACCACTTATACTACTTACACTCCTGCAAGCGGTTTGGAAGCTGGGAAGCATTCTGTGTTCAACCAGAGACCATGAATAGCTAATAAAAGTATTATTGGAATGTTTATTGTTTCACAACCAGTTTGGTGCAATATGAAACCTCCATAACTTCAACAAACTGGAAGTTTATGGCTGACAGGTTTGGATTAGTCACAAAACAATTACCATTAGCATCTACTGAAATTGTTATTCTTTTGCTGTAATCAGAGCTTTAATGCATTAGCAAAAATAATAAAAACTATAAACAACATTTTACTGAAAGATGTTCAATGAAGCAGACAAAATGCTACTCAAATTCTCCTAGAATACAACTTCTCTCTATAGTGAAATATTGTGTCATTATTATTATTCTTTGCTTATGCATGAGCGCAGAAATAGAATAATTACAACGATTTCAGTGTTTGCTAATGGTGTTAAAATGGATGTCATTACATGTTGTTTTATGACTAATTAATTAAAAGGTCTTGCGGCTTCATCCTGCATCTGATTGGTTGCAAAACAACAGAGGTTTCACTGTGTCTGCAAAACAACTTTTCAAAAAGATTTTGTAAATTGTTTTACTTATTATATAATTAGTCGCCGTTGTTATTTCATATATATTTTACTAGGATGTACAGTACATGGGTGGATCCAGATAGAGGAGGCCGAAGAAATTGTGGCAGAGTGCAATCCACCCCCACCCACTCGAAACAGAATGAAAAATTCACTTTTCCTGGAGATGATGCTTCCAGAAATCTGTAGCATTTATTTTGTAACCAAAAGTCAAGGTTTTAAAACCCACCCATGTTACATATCCTGGCCCAGGAAATCTTAGCCTTAACATTGATGAGAATATATTTTGTCTGGAAACATCAGCACAAGACTAAGGTGCCACTTATGCAATCATTTTATTAATTTTTATTGTGACATACAGTTTCTGGCAGTGTGCAACAAATCCAGACTTGCAGAATTTTTTAATGTAAATGTTGTGTTACTATTATTGAGAGCTAACTGCAAGCAGGTTAACCCAAGTGCTATTTCCGAAGTGATATTCAGGCTAAACTGAGTGCCAGTCCGCATTTGTTGCACACCCTGTTTACAGTTGTAATTTTGCATTGTGACATGGAGGGATCCTTGCAGCCTGCTTAGCAGTGAACATATATATTAACTCGATTTGCATTGCACAAGTTTCATGTGATTGTAAGTTTAGAGGAATGCCACCTTTGTCCTGCCATTCATCCAACACTATTTGTGTGGTTTGCGCTCTTGACATAATAATTTTATACAGTACATCTCTATGAACACCTCTTTACACGCATCTCCATAATTATGAACACTTCAATCTATATTACGGGTACTTCCTGTGGTCCGAAGAGGACCAGAACTGTGGACAACGATAATACGGACACCTTTGGTGTGCATATTAATATGCTGAGGTTAAATATTATCTCCTTCCAATGTTTTGAACTCAAGAATAAAGTTTTATTGATAACCAGTTCATTGGGATGGTGGCACTGTTTGGAGGATGATTGCTTCTTTCTCTCTTATAATACATTTATTGTCAGTGATCATGTGTTTATAATTTTATTTAATTTTTACATATTTGTTGTGAAGTTTTAAAAACATTTTTTGAAATATGCATTAAACTCGCTACTGTAGGTTACTTTTCGTGTGATACATCATTTTACAATTATTATTACGTAGTAAATGAAAATTTGGATTGTATGTGATCATCTTGCTGTATTTTGAAAAAAAAAACATTGCCTTACAATTGAATTTCTAGTTTTAGAACTTACACCCTGCAAGCTGAGGCTATGAAAACTACATAGAGCTTCCTTGCCCTGTAGGCTGGGTGACTGCCTGGGAATACTCTGTGCTGTAGCCTTTTGGAGCAGCGAGATGAGCTTTTCTATTCAAATAGCTTGTCAGAGGCATGTTGGCTTCAGTTGATGGTTCATGATGGTTAGTGAACTGGACTTTAGATTGGCTGGTCCAGGTTTGAACCCTGGCTGGGGCACTTCTCGAACAAAACATTTACCCCTCGCACGGCCTTTCTCCAACCAGCTGTATGGGTACCAGTGAATTTAACCATCCCATCCAGGGGGGGGGGGGGAGTAGAAATTCTCTCAGTTGCTTAATGCTACAGAAACTGTAGGCATTTGATGGTAAACACAACTGCTCTATATTTTTTCAGAATTCCATCCATTTTTTCTGGTTCTTTGTAATAATTGGTACCTTAGAAAGCCAAGTAACAATTTTATTAACTAGGACATTTTACCATAAAAAGGTTTGTTCATCGGTTGTCATTGGCACTCAGTCATAACAGCCGGTTGTAATGAGAGTTAGCCAATTTAAGTCTTGGATTGAAAACCTCTGCATCCATGCATTACCCTTGCTGTAAACGCAGACTACAACAGGGAGCTTTTTGATGATACTCGTGCAATTAGACTGATGCAGTTATCATTTATTAGTGTGATTTGCCATAATTTTTCTGGTTCTGACTTCCTTGTCCTGAAGAGTTCTGATTTGGGCATCTTTCCGTTTAATCTCTTCCCGTGCAGTAAGATATAGGCTTGAGATGTTCTTCTTAAGCACAAAGTTTTCATCCTTCAGTTTTTGACTCTGAAATAAAAAGCAGTATATTTGACTTTGCCTTTGCCTTCCAGTCTGGAAATGTCATGATAGCTTAGAAATAATTATCTCTTTCCAGATCTAGAGGTTCCCTTCTCTTTCTGCTATTGGTGCTAATGACAGGAACATTCTGCTCTTGTCATCAGCACGGGTAGAAAAAGAAGGGAAGCTTGACCTTACCGGGTATGAATCTCTAGCTATTTTAGTGCCAATTTTTCACATTCAGAGCTAGAACTCAGGCCCTGCACATGAAAAACATCTTGGGAAAAATTGTACCAACCACATTTCTAAAGCTAGGGACAGATCCAGGATTTTTTTAGGAGGGGGTCCACCACTAAGGAATGATGTAACTGATGGATGACGTAAGCAGAATTCTAGTTATATCAGAAAGCTGCAGATCATCTGAGGGGCTGGAGGGGTGCACACTCCTCTATCCCTCCCCTAGATCCATCCTGAAATCCCCAGTTAGTGCTTGTCTTCTCTGCAGCCATAATAGACTTTTTTTGCTTGGGCGTGTTTGTTTTTGCATTTCAGAAAATGTGACATTCTCTACAGAATTGTTCTTTCATCCATCCAAAAATTATTTATTCATCTGCACGCAACTATAATTGGAAAGCAAGAATTCTCAAGAGTATAAAGATAGTAATAATCCAAAGAGTGGAACCTTCATGGTGTAAGGATGGCCTGATGATGGTTACTCATATATTAGAAAAAAATATTGCCTAAATTTGATACTGCTTACTCAGGTGAGTATCATCGTGAAGGATTTCACTCTTATCAACATTATTCTTTGTTTTATTCCCTCACCTCAGCTTCAAGGTCGTGAATTTTTTGCAGGCTCTCTTCATAGAGTTTTTTCAACTGAGGATAAATACAAATCCAAAAGGACAATGACTTACATAGAGAATAACAACAAATGAAATAAAATAATTTAAACAAATATAAATAATAACCTAGCACCCTGGCAAGAAAATTTATTAGCTTGTCAGTAACATTCTTTTTTCAAATATTTGTACCTCAGGATAAGTCATCTCTTGGTTGAGATCGACTGATAAGTCCCCATATAAATCAACATCTAAAGAATCTAAAAAGGAACAGGAAAAATTAATAAGCTTCATAAAAATGTATCAGTCAAATCGAAGCTTCAACATCCCCCCACCCAGGTATACCCTGGGCATTCAATGCCCTTGCCTTTCCCGGGGGTGGGGAATTTGATCCTCACTCATATAGGGTGGAGATTTTGAACATAAGTCTTGTTATGTTACGTGTCCTGGCGATTCCATGTGAGTTGATAAATCATGGCGGATGCCGACATGGTGAGTTTTGAGGATTTTAAAGGAAAAGATTCCAGCTTCCTGGTGGCTTGCAAAGGACTAAGGCTTCAGCTTCCCCATAGCTATTTGCCCCCGTGGTGGGGGCATTTGAACGGCTTTTTGGCCCGGGCGGGGAGGGGGGGGGGAATTTGAACACAAATTTTTGACAAATTCAAATGCCCGGGAGGTTGTTAAAGCTTCGATTTGACTGGTACATAAACAAACAGTTCAAAAATGAAGAATCAACTCGATACCGACAAATTGCCCGTGGCCTGCCCCATTATTCGGCTTTTTCTGGGGTTTAATAATAAAAATTACCGGAAGAAAAATCCTTAACCTTCATCTTTGACAACAAAAGAAGAACTTCCGCTGATATCTGACTCCTCTGTTTCATCTACAGCTTCTTTGACACTTTCCATTTTCTCCCGCGCTGGGTGAAAAACCACTGGAACATGTCAGGACAAGACAGGCGTTCCACGAACGAACGAGCTAGGAACTGGGAACGAACGTACTTGCGCGGGCCAAAGTCTGTACATTGACAGTATAAACCTGGAAAGGGCTTCATTTTTTAGCATATATATGTTTAAAAGTGCTTCTTGTATTGTTACTTGTAGATGAAGATAGCAGCTTTAGTGGAGATGCTACCGAGAGGAAACTCCACGACGCCTTGTTTAATACAGCTGTGGGAAGCCCGCGCGAATTTGATTTCAGTCTTGGCTTTGCGCTTCAATCTCACTTCCTTTCCGTCCGTCAAACAACAAATTTTGGTTATACAATGATCGAATCCTGGGTTCTCTCAATGTCACACGGGATTGACAACGACCAATATATGAATGCAGGCGAGATAAACTTGGATAATCTGTCCTTGAACTTGCGTTTCTCGAGCGACAATGTTCCACGATCAAATCCTTGGGCGCGATCGATTCTCGATGGAGATATTATTTTGATTGCAGAATTCGCCGAAAATGAAGGACCCAAGCCTGTGGTGAGTTAGATCTCAATAAGCTTATAAACTGATTCACAGAGATTTCGAAAGGGAAGCAAGTCTATGTACATATGAAGTTATTTGTTTTGTTGCGTGACGGCTGTAAGCTTATTTTTTTAAGAAGGTAATCAGTACTTTGATTGTTTTCTGATCAATTAAACAAAGTGCTGGCAAGCAAACAAACAAACAAACAGACATACAGATAATGGACATATGAAAGAGGGATTGATATCTCTTAATCTTTAATCTTTAATAAATATACTCCTAAAAACAGCATGACTATACTAGGAGTTTTAAAAACAAAAAAAAAAGAAAAATAAATACTTGCCAGCTTGCCAGCTTGTTTGAGGCAATTCATATAAAGTAGCTTATATAAAACAAAATTTTAATGCTCTTGGCCTGGGGTTGGTCCCATATGAAACAGATGGGGATGCTCATTGGAACTAAACAAGGAACAAGGAACGGCTCTCCTGTTCTTTCCATATGGGTTGGCCGAGAATTTTGCATTTGGAACGTGAAATTCTGGTCGCCAGTGAAATTTTTTAGTTGCATAACCAGGAAGGCATAATTTCGGACCCTGCCTTGACCTCGCGAAACAAGATGTTTCTGCCCAGAACACCCTAAGCATGAGCAAACATCCAAAATTTACACCTCCAAGCATTTTGCCAAATGATATTGGTTTTAAAAATTAAAGGATATACTTAGTTCAATTAATCGCTTTAAATGCATTTAATAAATTCCTTACCACTATTATTCCTCTGTTCTTTTATTCGAAGGAATCTTAACTTGATATTTGTGATATCCTTCATCTAGAGTAAACCTTTTTGCCTAATTTTATTGAATCTTAAGGTTATCAGCAATCAATTCACTAGAATCTCAATCTGTATTCCGCTGTAGTACTTCACATCTTCATCATAGAATCATTCAGTCGTTCTTGTCTTAATTAATAATTATGTCCTTTTGTAATCTTTGTCATTGCAAATATATTAATTAACTATTTTATCTTTGCTCCACCCAACTCGATTAGTCTTGCTAAATTTGGGTGGACAAACTTTTCATTTCAAAGCCTTCAGGAGTAAAACAATGTATTTCTGGCTTCACACACACAAGCTTACTTTAGTTAACCCGCTGCCTCGCTTAAGTGGAAGGTGGGTGCCTGGGATATCCAGGGGCTTCCACTGTGGCCAGCCAGCCCCTAGATAGAATACCGCTCCCATGGCTGGCAAATCCCCGCAACCCAGCCATGAGCCCCCATTCCCGGCACCCGTCAACACTGATCTAATCAGTGGAAGGAAAGGAAAAAAGAGGGAGGGGGGGTGGGGGAAAAAATGCGGACAAACTGTTGCTGCCCCAAATCGACTGCTAGACGAGAACCAAGTGATGAAAAAACAGAGAAAAACCCAGCAGCGCGAGCTGCTGAAAAACGCAAACCGCAATGGAACACACCAGATGCAAACACACCGAAAACGAAGCGAAAACAAACCATGTGAGCCTGCACTTGAGCATGTGACCGCTGACCAAGAAAACCGCACGCTAAGCTCGTAGCAGTTAACTTTGTTAAATGTCATTTAACTAAATTTAACCCGCTGCCTCGCTTAAGTGGAAGGTGGGTGCCTGGGATATCCAGGGGCTTCCACTGTGGCCAGCCAGCCCCTAGATAGAATACCGCTCCCATGGCTGGCAAATCCCCGCAACCCAGCCATGAGCCCCCATTCCATGCCGAAGGGGCTCTCCGACCAAGCCGCAGGCTTGGGTCGGAGAGAAGGAAGGGCTCATGGCTGGGGGAAGCCATGGCCCTGAACTAGCCAAGGTCCCGAGGCACCCTAGGTTACCAAGGAAAAAATGATAAACAACAAGACAAATAAAAGAGAGGTACCTTAAGACAGTTGACTTGCCACACCAATGATAGTGCTGACCGGGGTACGAATGTACAATTGGTATGCGTCGCTCGACCATCTACCAAGAGTTTTAATGAGATGGTCTGGGATCCCCCGAGAGGCTGCCGAGGTGGCCGCACCAATACGGAAGCTGTGACCCGAAAAGCAACCAGGAACACCGGCCGAGGAGAAAATGGACCTGATGGAGGAAGCCAACCATTGACGGCTGAGAGGAGTGCCATCTGCGAGGAGAAAAAGCGGGCCTGGAGCCGCGCCTCGGAGGTGCAGATACTGGACCAGAGCATGTACGGGGCAGAGGACTTGGCTACCGGTACCAATGTAGATGTAACAGCCCTGACGAAAGGGATCCGTCTTGGAACATTTAATACGGATCCTAAGGCTCCTGGGATTAGACGACGAGTCAGCTTGGATGTCATTAACTGTGAGATGGATGGCTGGATCAAAAGGAGCGTTGACAGTAAACTCGCCAGCTCGAAGGAAACCGAAAAAGCCGGTGCAACAGGCAGCCCATAGCATCGTATGGTTGTAGGCAGAGAAATCTAGAGAGTGATGAATAAGCAGCATCAAGTCACTTGTGATTGGTTGACGTTTTGGCTGATTTGATCCTTGGTGGCGCTTGATGCCCCGCATAACGCGTTGCAGTTGGAGGCAGCCAACAAGAGGGTCAGGCAGACCTTCATCGATATGAAGTGATCTAACAGCTGACAGGTAAACCTTAATCGAAGAATGGTGGAGGGTATCGGCCAGATGGGCGCAGAAACGTATGAGGGTTTCCTCGCTGGCAGGAAGCACCGACCCAGATGGACAGAGGCGGTTATCTTGAGTGCAGAAGGTTATGAAGCGGCGCTGAGCTGACGAATAAGATTTTCGCGTTGATGGCGCGAGACCATGAACTAGATAGAAACGGCATTTGTCCGTCAGAGAATCAGGGATCTGGGTCTGATGGGGGGCTGCGTGTGGGGCCAGCTGACGGAAGCGCTGAAACTGAAAGCGTGAAAGTGCGTCAGCAATAGGATTGTACTTTCCCCTTACTGAGGTGGCTGTGAAGGAAAAGGAGTGGAGTGCGGCTAGGAGACAGAGGTAACGAACCAACACCATTATATCGGGGGCCCTAGAGGTGCCTGACCGTAGGATTTCCACCACTGAGCTGTTGTCCGATAGGAAGTTGACCCTTTTAGAGGTCCAAAGAGGACCCCATACGTAGGCCGAAACCAAAATAGGAAAGAGCTCCTTATACTCGATTGACCGGGAGGCCTGCGTGGCTAGCCAGGAGCATGAGAACCAGTGATGTTGAAACAAGGCACCATAACCCAAAGCACCTGACGCGTCTGATGAAACCTCGAAATCTGGTAGGGGGGCCCACTGCGGGTACTGAAGAAAACTGCAGCCATTCCAAGAGCGAAACAGTTCACGCCACCAAGTGAGGTCAAGAAAGAAATCCCGGTTAAGACGAATTGGATGGTCATCTCGACGGAAGACGCACAGTAAGTTAATCATGCGGCGTAGGAAGGTGCGACCTTGGGGGACCACTTTGCAGGCATGCTGGAGGTGACCAATTAACGACTGGAGGTCTTTCCGGTTGCAGAAGCGTTTGTGAGACCATAGTTCTAAAAGGGCACTAGTGTTGTCAAACTTGTCTTTTGGCAGACGGGCCTGCAGGAGTAACGAGTCTAGTTCGATACCAAGGACAGTCAAACACGTAGAAGGGCCTTCAAACTTGTCTGGGTGGAGAGGAATGCCAAGCTTAGAGAAACAAAGGATTGAGTTATCCAAGTTGCGCTGACAAACAGAAGAGCCAGGTGGTCCAAGGGTGTGGAAGTCGTCCAGATAATGCATCAGGAAGGACACATCGTAATTTTGTTTAGCAATCCATTCCACGAGGTCGGCAATACAAGTGAAAATGTACGGAGCTGACCTAACACCAAATGGGAGGACCATGTCCACGTAATAGGCGCCTCGCCATTTCATGCCCAGTAGTGGGCGATCCTCGGGGTGGACTGGTACGATGCGGTAGGCATTCTGAATGTCAAACTTTGCCATCAGGGTGCCCCGACCAAGCTTCATGATGCTCGCAATAATGTCATCCACCGTCATGTACTGAAGGGAATAATCCTCGCTAGCAATCCCATCATTGACGCTATGACCGGCTGGGCTGGACAAATCCAGGATAAGGCGCCATTTTCCTGGCTGATTGCGTTTGGGGATCACGCCGAAGCGACTTATGTGAAGACCGTGGAAAGGAGGCTGAAGAAAGGGGCCTGCCACCCTACCCAATTGAACTTCGGTCTGCAGATAATTGTCGATCACCTGGGGATTCGTGAGAGCTGAAGCCATGTTTCCTGATGTTGATTTGAGAGAAATATTGCGATTGAAGCCCAGGTGAAAACCGTGACGTAAACCCTGAGTGACATAGGCCGCTTTGTCGGGGTTTGGATAATTCCGAAGTTCGTACTGCAGTCTGTCCACCACGATGGGGGTGAGCTGCGAGACAGGCTTCAAGGGGCAAGCTGCTGGGGGAGTAGAGGTGGTACGTACCAAGGACGGCGAGACTGGTAGAAGGGGAAAGGGTTGAGACTGACCGACAATTTGAGTAACTGGAACTGAAGGAGAACGCAACTGTAACAGACAAGTATTCATTGACGGAGACAAATCAAAACTATGTACAGGAGTGGCTGGCACTTGATGAGAAACTGGAACTAGATGAGAACGCAACTGTAACGGGTAAACATTAAACGAAGAAAACAAATCACAGTTATGTACAGTGGTAGGGCTCAGAGAGTCAGCGGTGGCGGCGTCCCCCTTCAGACCGGAGCGGGGAGCGGGACCGGGCTCTTCGTGCTGGGCCGAGAGGGCAGCGGACACTTGGGTGGTCTCCATTGCACGATTCGCATGAGTGACGAAAGCGGCAACGCCCAAGGCGCCAGCGACAACGCCCGTCATTCCATGAGTGGCAAAATTGGCTAGCACTTGGGTTGCCTGACAAGGCGTGTGTCTCAGAAGACGATGAAGCTGGCAATGGTCCAGGGCCTGGAGCAGATGTGGAGCAGGCGGAAGGAGCTCTGGTATGGAAATTATATAGATCAGCATTCATGCGAGACCAATCCGTGGAACGCAAAGCCGCTGCTTCCTTTCTGAAGGCGGTGTCGTAGTTGAGCCAGGACTTGTCACCGAAACGCTTTGCTGTCTGGATAATCAGCAACTTGTACTGGGAGAGGTCTGGCCAGCGGGAAGGAAAAGAATGGCAGAGCACCAAGCAAAATATTGAGAAGGCCTCTAACCAGGTGACAATGTCGGTTATTTCAACAACCCGCTTCTTAGGACCCGTGACTAAGAACTTTCCTTCCAAGTATGCCTGGGGTTCCGCTTCCTGGGCCTTGATGTTGTCTGACAGAAGGTCCGCCAGTTCAATAAACTGTCCTCCTGTTATTTTTGCCACCAGTTTGTAGGGGACAGGAGTGTACCCTGGTCCTATCGGGAAAGCCTGTCCAAGAGTGGGCGGCGTGGAGGGGAACGTTGAAGCACAACCAGAAGAGCCCCCGATCGATAATGGCGGGAACGTGGTGGAAGTGACGGAAGGTAGGGAAGACGCCACAACGGGAGAACCCAGGGTGCTGAACGTAGAAATAAAAGAAGGGACGACAAGCGTACCTGACTGTGTAGAAGACTGGCCGTGAATGGTGGCGGGCACAGGCGGCGAAAGCCGGAAAAAAAACGCGGACAAACTGTTGCTGCCCCAAATCGACTGCTAGACGAGAACCAAGTGATGAAAAAACAGAGAAAAACCCAGCAGCGCGAGCTGCTGAAAAACGCAAACCGCAATGGAACACACCAGATGCAAACACACCGAAAACGAAGCGAAAACAAACCATGTGAGCCTGCACTTGAGCATGTGACCGCTGACCAAGAAAACCGCACGCTAAGCTCGTAGCAGTTAACTTTGTTAAATGTCATTTAACTAAATTTAATATAAAGCATGAATTTTTGCAGACTAATGAAATAAGTCTGATATTCTTTGTCTGATTTCTTTCCTCAACTAGATGATAATTCCTAAGAATGGTGGAGGAAATTTTGACATGAATGCATTTGCTGTTCATGTGATGGCCGTGGACTATACTCAAGCAAGGTACCAATTGATTACTAAGTACATGATTTCTGTAATCAATTTTTCCTCCATCCTGCCATCCCGCCTACTTTAAACACATCATCCCAATCTCAAGTATCTAACAGCTGGTAAATAACATTTATTAGCTTCACAATGATAGATTTTAATGAACGATCATGGTAAATTTTTCTGTTACGGACGTGTAACTCTTTCAAGTGAGACCAGCGATATTCCAAATAACAGCAACACATTAATTTATTATAAACTATATGTAAGTAAACATAATTTAAGTACAGGATCAGATTAAACACAACTAGATCTATGATACAAACAAATTCAATGTTCAAAGTTCACTGTGACTGCTGGATCAGCCTCTAGTTTAGTTTCTAACATCAAAAGATGTAATATTGTCCATAGACAATGTCCAAAAAAGTCCAGAACAGCAGAAGAAAAGTTATTAAATTTAGCTCATTAATTATCTCATTTTTTTTATCTGTACATAGTTTTAATTATGCACCTATCAATGTTATGCTGGTGGGGGGAGGGATGCTGGGCATGGGAGGGGGGATATTTGAAAACAAAACACACAACAGACAAAAAGCAGTGAAAATGTGTTGTTTGACTAATTATTAGCATATTCCATCCCATTTCCCACATGATAAAATCAAAATGTTTTCGCATCTGGCCATGAAAATAACAAACTTCAAAATTCCTGCCGACTTGTTACAATCCCACATTGCCCTTTTAAATTCCCTTTCATCCTGCATCTCATCAGCTCATCCCACATCCTGCCAAACCAATGCTAGACTCTTATGTATGGATCATTTCATGTACAGTGTAACATGGTAATTCTGAAAGGAAAATAGTGCCCCAGACTATGGTGTCCTAATCTGCAATTTGTTGCAAACCTGAATTTTTCGGAGGTGGAACCTGAGTGTTAAATATTTTACTCATGCATGACCGGTTTAGCTTACAGTGACCAGCTGCATTTCAATCTTGATTTCAGAGGCCCTAATTTCTCCATTGTCGAAGATACTCAGCTGTTTTTAACAGAAAGGAAAGATGGAATTTATGCTTATGTGAGCTACTTTGTAAATTCAATTTGTATTGGAAACATTACAGTGCAACGAATTCAACCGGGGCCACCCAACATTTTTCAGCCAATCACAAGACAGATTCTGAACAAAAGAAGCGGAGTTCTTGTTATCAGAAGACCAATCGCAATGAGGCATCATTGAAGAAGGTTGCGGACCTCTCAGGAAACTGACAGTTTTTGGATTGGTTACTTTCGATCCTAAATTTTGAAGAACATCTCTTTCAGTGGTCACCATTGTTTCACAGACACAAGTTATTATAGTTTTCGGCAAAAAAAAATGAAACGTCGTTCACTTCGGTCACTATAAAGGAGAATAAAATTTTGTGAATGACAGCCTGAAATGTTGAAGACTAAACAGAGTTCAGAGTAAGTAAATTTCACGGCATGGAATGTGGAAAGCGAAACAATATACAGTATAATTATCAAATAACGGCTGGAAACAATCTTTTTTATTTGAATACTAAGTTTGTTTCTAATACAATACAATCAAACCATGGCGGCAAATGGTCATTTTTAAACTCGAAAAACAGCTAGAAAACTCTTTTTTATAAATTTTGTGACTGAAAATACGACAGCCACACAGACTGCTACAGATGTTGTTCAAAATTTAGGATCGAAAGTAACCCATCAAAAGTGGTCTGGTGATGAACAAACACTGATTCTTTTGTTCTGAGCTCATCTTGTGATTGGCTGAAAACGTTGGGTGGCCCCGGTTGAGTTAGTTGCACTGTAATAAGTTAAATTTAATTGTCCTCATAAATTATTTCAGATCTACTAACTGTTAGTGTTGACATTTTATAGGTTCACCACTTCACGCTTTATGATATTCATGCTCGTGGTTTTGTGAGACCTTACTGCATGTGCTACATTTCCCAATGCAAAAGGTAATAAATTGCATTGCATTAAATTTAAATTTTGTAGATTTTTGAAAAAATGAATTTCAGGTCAAAATGATTCACTTCATGCCACCTTACTTTATTTATTGCAGAAAAATGTTTTCTTTCCTCGATAGTCTAATGGATGAGTTTACTGAGGTACAGTTACATGTACATTTAGTGGCTGCACAGTGTGATTTCTTTCCTGAGTTATGAAAGCCTTTAACACTCTTAGCAGCGAAACAAGAACTGTGGAAACGTTAAGGTCTTTTAAAAAGTATGAAAGGGGAGAACTAAGGCCCAATTTTAAATCACATAGTACTCAAATAATTAAGATGTGTAAACGTAGGTTTTCATTAGGTTTTGATTATATTACCGTAGATTTCAATGCTGTAAGTTTTTTTTAATAAATAAATATAAACCATTGTAAATTAATTCCGAAAAGCCCCTTGGGGAGAATTAATATTAATAAAAGTATTATGTAATTTGTATAAAGTGAAACTGTTGAACTGTAATGCAAACCATTAGACTGCTGTGACCATACTTAATTTGAGACAGTTATTGCATGGATTCAATGTTCATCAGGTGTCCAGGCTATTCAGGCGCGGAAACAGAATAACATTCCTGAGAGACCTAGAGCAGCGTTTGATTGATGTCATTGCTATAAAAGGTTCTCATACAGGTTTGTAAGCCATAACTACCTATCACATTTTAATACACTGTACCGTTCTACAATTATACTGGCTATACATGTAGCTCACAACTAAGAGCCAGTAAAGATACTTTAAATTGTTTTGTTTTTAATTTAGTATTTTTTAATGAATAAAATATAATTTGATACTTACTAAGTAACTTAAATTTTGCATTTATTTTTTAGAAGAAAATTGTCATTTAGGTGGTTTTGTTGGTCAGAAATGGAAGGTACAGTATCTGGTCTCTATTTATTGCTCATTAGTTAAATTTATGACATATTTAAAAATGATTGATCAGCACTAGATCTTCTGTCTTTCTGCAGTCTTCAAAAAAGAGCATTTATTTGTTATTTATCCAAACTTGAAGTTGTTTCTATCACAGACTGTTACCTTTTCAATATCATGCAAACCCTGCTCACAATAAACAGTTATGTTGTTAATCAGTTTAACCCTTCGTAATTGTTTTGTTAAAAAAACAGTGTTCAAAATAGCAGGGGACTGCTAGCAGTAGCTGGCACTTTGGCCACCCTTACCGATGCCGTTTCACCAAAGAAATAGAAAATTAATGCCATGCTTGAATCGGCCAACTGAAATTAAAGTCACTGTAACTATGTACAACTCAGGGTTTCTCATAACAACGCATGAAACCTACCAACTGTTACAACTGTGACAGCCTTGACCACGACCAAGATAAACTTTCACCTGTCATTTAATTTGTCTGAGCAAGTTGAAGTTCGTACTTTTGCCACAAAATCACAGTGAAAAAAGTAATGTAAGTTGTTGACTACTGAGGGTACATGCTCATTCATTATTGATAGCTGGGAAGAATTATGAACCTTAATAAAAACATAGACACGCAATGCGTGCAAGAGTCATTTTTTCAGTATCTGATATGGACGTATTGGGTATTTTTCTTTTGGTCAGCAAAACTAGCCCGTCCAAAACAAACGCTCAATTACCAATTTAGTGGGCCTTTTGCTGACAGTGTGTGCATTTTAAGTAAATGAGCGCAACGCAAAATACGTTTGACTGGCGAATTCATTCACAACCATGAATAATATATCTGTAAAAACTGCAGTAATCAGTTTAATCAATCACTTTACTGCGTCATTCCATTTTTATCAAACAATTTGACAATCTTTTCCCCAGAGCCCGCTTTTCTTTTGGTCAGCATCAAGAAAAGCGGGCTCTGGGGATGAGATTGACAATTTGACTGGTTTCTTGATGCAACCCCAAACCTGATTGGATTGATGTATGTCACTAACTTGGGTGAATGCCTAAAAGTCTAATTTGATTACTTTGCGGTTACACTTGCCGCCACAAAGTCTGCAGCAATATTTGAGGGATTCCATACCACAAATCTTTAGAAAATATCAATGCTTTCAAACTCTCGTATTTAACACCACTCATTACTATACGGCATTACAATGTTGTGAAGACATACCCACCTACCGCTTGTTGTGACCTAATGCCATTTCTAATTAACAAAGCTATTTCTACCTGAAAATGAAAAACTCAGAGACTCAAAGGGCAGTGCAGAATGCAACACCAAACGTGATTCCTAGCCTTTTCTTGACAGCTGTAACACAATACTTTTGTTTTTCTTCGAAATGTTGTAACATGATACTTTGTTTTTCCGCATCGCTGATTTTCAACACAAAGCACCACACTTTGTGATTTATTAAACACGCACCAAAGTATTTTATCGAAAGACAATAAACGGATCAAATGGAAAAAAATATCTTTTGAAAGGGTTTTTAAAGCATAGTACAGGTAGTACATTGTTCTCTGGTTGTTACGAAATTTGTGCCGAAAATCTTGGTGAAAGATTTTGCATATTTACTTACGAGCAGTTCGTGAAATATTTACCAGATCTGGTACGTCTGCGATGAAAGCTGTTTCTCCTGAATTACTGTACCTTGCGTTCTTGAGTATGTGGCCCTCTTTACTTCAAATTCTTAAATGCCGTATAACATCTACTATGTCCTGAAGCAAAGCCTCTGATCATGTCTGATCCCTCAGCTCTACTGATTTCAAACAACTCATCTCTGAGAAATAGGAAGCTGCGCACATCCACAACTTCAATTTTAACCAAAATTTAAGCTATCATTACTTCAGTCAGAAACATTTTAAAATTCAACATGGCTCTTATTCACAACTAACCGCGATCAAAATTCAATCCCTCACCCCAAAGCCACCAAAACAGACTGCTCGCAGCATGTAAAACTTCACATCCTTGTACCTTCTTCACCACCATGAAAATTTTCGAACAGTTTTCCATCCACCCATCCATCCACTGAATAGCGACATACGTCCATACACCGACTAAGAGTTACTAAAAAAACTCAAAAATTGATGATAAAAGCTGTGATTTTGTTTTGACCCTCAAAAATGATATTTTTCTTTATCCTAGTGATGGTAATGTATGACCATGATTGTAAAACTACCAGATTGTATCAAGGGTAGGATTGAACCTCAGCAGAACTTTCCATTTTTGCGGCCTTCAACCAGAGCTCAGCTCTTCAGAGGCTCATTCAACCAGTCCTAAAGCTCATGTCTGTTTGTGATTGGTAGATTTCATTCTATTTTGTTTGTTTGTGTTTAGAACTTCTGAGTTTGTGTGTTGTTATTAATTCAGATGCAGGATGTGGATAAATCCAAAAAGAGTGAAAATGAGGACTATGAGTGCATCATAAGTGAGACGAGGAAGTTAATGGAAGTTTTTAAACCTCACATGGCGGTAAGCTGATTATAGCTCCAGTATGAAAAATTTGTAGTTTGCTATGTTTTTCGAAAAAGGCCAAAAACGGATTGTTAAATGTGAAAGAGAGAAAAATCAAAGTTTGAATTTGGCAACCAAAAATTACTTTTATTTGCACACTGCTAAATCATTGTATTGGCGTCACTGTACTGTGGAGATTGTGGCTAAGAAGGAAATTTCAACCTGATATGTGCTGGCAGTGGCCTGGAATTATCCCATCCCAGATGTCCACAGATCCGCCCAGTTAACCATCTGTATTTGAGGACTGCTTCTCTCACCGTTTCTATTTCGTAAGTTATCCAAGTCTCCCTTGAAATTAGAGCCTTATTTTGGCGGAGGCGGCACATCTTTGACTTACAAGACGTCAGATTTTTCTCATTTAACATTTGTTTAATACCCTGGTATTTGTTTTTGACCTATTTTGAAAAGTTAGCATAAGAAATTACCATTTAACGCTATTTTTTCACTTTAAAAATAGATTGGGATGTAGTTTTTCTGTACTTCTTACCTCATGACATGCAACACTAGTAATATTTACTGTAATTTACATACAAGTCATAATAAATATAATGCTCACAGCTAACTTACGACAGAATTTTTGTGATTTACTATTTAATACTAAAAATATCTCATAGTTTGTAATATTTTGTTGGCATTTGACAGAATGATCACAAAATTGTACAACAATTTAGAAGACTGGAAAACTTGACAGAAGGGCGGGCTCGCCATTATACTGATGCTGATGGTTGTCCTCTTATAAAACAAGAAACCAGTGATCCTAAATTACCTACCTTTGGTAAACACCGGCCTTCACTGCGAAGAGGTACAGACTTCATAAAACCCTTTGGAGCCCAACTGGCTTATTATAAGCTGCCAGTTTTACCTGGTTGCCACAGGTCAGGAAATGGTCAGGGGAAAAAAATCCTTCAAGGTCAGGGAAAAGTCAGGGAATTTTTAATTCATTTTGAGTCAGGGAAAGTTTAAGTCTTTGAGAGAAGTCAGGGAAAAGTGAAATTTTAAAAGTACTAATTTATTTCTTGCCAGTTCAACAATAAATAAATGGGTGGAGAGGTTGGCTGTGAGGGGAGTTTGGAGGCCATCACCAGGACTAATTTGTGATTTTTTTGATGTAGTTGGTCAGGGAATGTTACATTTGTCAGTGAAAAGTAAGGGAAAAGCACACCATATAGTCACCCACCATATGTAGTCACCATGGTAGTGGTTAACATTGTCATATATACCTGGGTATATCCTCTAATGGGTGACTATAATGGTGTGCTACCATGAAGTATGCCTTCTAAGCATTTAATGCAGTTTGTTTTGTTATAGCTTATTCACTCCCAGATATGAAAGATCTTCTAAAAAGACATAAAGAGGTGCATGTATGTACAGAGCTCTATAATTATTTATCCCATAACCTGATGAACTCAGCTGCTCCAGGATGGCTGGAAAGCTGTTGCATGTTTTACAGGGCGAGATGCCTTATCGTGGCCACCTAACAAACTTTTTTGACAAGTTAGCCAATCAGAGAGCAAGAATATGTTTAAGTTGTCCTTCCTCCTTGTTAAAAGCACGGATTAGGTTTCATGACAACAGCTTTGAACGTTGCAAGGGGGCGGGACAGCTCAAACAAATTTGCGCTCTCTGATTGGCTAATTATCACTTGTCAAAAAAGTTTGTTGGGTACACCAAGACACATTGTGCTTTATTACAGGGCTGTCACTAAAGGCTGACGGCCGGGGAATTCCCCCGGCTACTACATACAAGTTTGTGCCCTGGCTAGTTTGAAACAAAACCAAAACACTGGAAATTGAAAAGTAAATCAAACAACAAAACCCCCAGCTACTTTTTTCTTTCCATGCCTACTCGAAAATTAGTGACAGCCCTGTAGTAGCAGTGCAACCCAATCTTATTGGTACTCAACTGTTGTAGCAGTTATCCGGCATTTGTTCCGGCTAGTTCAACAGGTTGGTTTCTGATATTGAGGTGAAGAATGAAATGTATTTTTATTAGTTGAGATGATGAAAACTTCCTAACTTAATAGCAATTTTGAGTTAATTTTAACAATCTTTAGAAGATGATTGGAAACTAGAGAAAACCTTTTATCTGAAACTTTTGGAAGTATTAGGGAGATATATTTTATGATTTGATATGATTCTCTCTCACTGTTTTGTTTGATTTTTAGGCAAAGCCAAAGTCTTGTTTACCCTCTTACCTTAACAGCATCAAACAATTACGGTAAGATCACCATAGTAAGCAATTGTATATCAATAATTGTTCATCGGTTTTCTGGCTGGGGCACTGTGTTGTGTTCTTGGGCAAGACACTTTACTCTCACAGTGCCTCTCTTCACCCAGGTGTATAAATGAGTACTGGCGAATTTAATGCTGGAAAGGGGAGCTGAAATTGACTAGTGTCCCAGCCAGGAGGGAATAGAAATACTCTTAAACACATGCTAAGGAAGCCAGGGGGTTCAAACCTGGAGTAGTTTGAGTAGACTCAATTGACGTCTGGCCATGGGATCTCATTGTGTTCTTAGGCAATCCACTCTCATAGTGCCTATCTTCAGATGCACTCAGGTGCAAATGGTATAAATGGTTACCAGCTGAATATACTGTTGGGTGTAACCCTGCGATGGACTAGCATTCTACCCAGGGAGGAGGGGGAGAAGAATTACTTCTAGTCGCTTAAATGCTATAAAAACTGGTATAACCTCTGGTGATGTGGGCCACGTGGCCTTTCTCAGATTTTACTTACAACAACAAAAACTTTATCATGAATTTTTGATTTCATTAATTACACTGTCCTGCAGGTAGCAAAAGCTAATCTAGGTGGGACAGAAGAACAACTGAGGGTTAGGTTTTATATAAGTACTATTACATACTAGATAAATTTTAAATTAATATTATTACATAAAGACAAAATTGTGGAGACGATAAAGTTAGAATTACCTTTTAGTACTGATCCTCTTCTGAGATGTTTGACTGTGTATGAATTAGATAATTTGGTTTTATCAACTGGGTTGATGATGTGAATTGGCCACCGTGAAGAGATTCGAGAACTGACGTTTCGAGCATTAGCCCTGATGCTCAAAACGTCAGCTCTCGAATCTTGTTACAGTGGCCAATTGACATTATCAACCCAGTTGATAAAACCAAATTATCTTGTTATACTTCCCATCGATGCAGCACCACAGTTTCTTTAGAAACTTACTCCCTCTATTCTGTGTATAAATTACATATGCACATTTGGTTTTCAGACATTTGCATGACTTGTGTGAGTTGGGAGCAAAGGAGGGACTAAACAGACTACGAAGCATTGTGAAGGTAGGTTAACTGCATGGTTTTATGTCAAGTGCAAATTATGCTCACTCAGTTGTAGATTGAAATAATTAGAATAAAATGATATGGTATGCATAAGTTCCAAAATTCACAATAAAACCTAATGTTTGGACTTTGCCTTTGATCAGTGGATGATCCACTAATGATGAATTTATTTAGTTAATTTACTAATATACAAAGTAATGGTATCCATTTACCTTCCTTGACAACCACAGCAGTATCTCAGTGCAAATGTGCTCATTGTTATTAATTAAAAGGTATTTCATTGACTTTATGTTGTTATGCATTTGACTGTTCATTTTGCGTTGCTAATTATTGATTTGGATCTGATCATCGTAAAACTAAATAACTGATTCAGAACTTAGTTGATTGTTTTTAATTTCTTTGCTCATTCATGTGTAGCATTACGGCAGAGAAACAGCAGCACTGCTGATAGAGCGGACAGAGACAAGCCATCTAGGTAAGCTTGTTACTAAACTCAGTTCTCTTAAAAATGTAATATTCTCTTTTAGGCTACTTTTACGCAGGACCGGACTGGATTAGCTTCTGTCTGCATGGAACCGTTTGGAACCAATCAGGTTACAGTCCAAAACTGGACCTGCAAAACAACAGCGCCAGCCTCACATACCTTAAAATTACTGTGGCTGAATTGGTGATAACCTTCCAAGGACATTTGGTTTCAACTCCATCAGATGAACCTGTTTTAACCAAAAATTTGAAACAGGTTCTTATTCTACAAAATTCGGTTAAACCCGTTCAAAGATAACCAAGATTGGGGTTTGTGTTTGTTTAGATTGCAGTCACTTAGACATATAACACCAGTGAAATATCAGGTGAGTTTTCGCACAAAAACATGATATCTTCACGCGTGGAAATATGTTATCTTTGCATGTGAAACGATATGATTATGCAATAAATCGCGTCTTTTACAACGAAAGTGAAAGGTTTGGATTGGTGTTATTTTATTGGTGTTATATGTTGAAATATCTTCCAACACTCGAAGGGAAATTTTGTACATTGTATGTCCGCGCGGCCAAGTAGTATCCTCTATTTATCTTGCTGCTATTTCAGAGCGTTTTCCTTCTCTTCTGACAATTGGTCGAAGTGTGGTTTGCAACTTTCTTCACACCATTGACAAGTGAGTTCAAAGTGGATTTTCTCTTTTTGGATCTTCTTGCTGGTCCATACAGGCAATAACTCGTACATTCACTGTCTGTGTGCATATTTTGTTTAGGAAATGTTTTCAAGAGACCCACTGGGCTAACGATGCTTCGTCAAACCGTCCTAATCAAGAATGCCTCACGAGAAAGTCGTCGGTATGAGATTTTTTAGCTAACGACATTTTTCTCTGCAAATTACTTACATTGGTAGGAATGCAGTGTAACTGCAGTCAAAATGCCATGATCAACAACTCTAAGTGACTCTATCTACATCCTGTTTTACATGTTCTGTGTTGCACGTTTTATCTTGAGCTGGATTGGCGATTGTTTTGTGTTGTTGGGGAACAATTTTTTGTGGATCAAGATGACAGAAATTTCTACTACTGGGAGTTAATTTTTTTGTGATTTTCTGTTAAAGCAGCAGAGCATTATCCATCTATTGATCCATTACCAAATGCAGAGCGACGGTAGGTCACTGTATCGTACCGGTGCGACGCTCTACTTAATTGGCACAAACGTAACATTCAGAAGAGGGCGAATTCCATATTCATAAACTGTTGTTGTTTACGGCCACTGACGTTCATTAAAATGCGAGCAGAGTTCCTTATTGGACTGAAGTGAGTAAATCTTTTTGTGGTGTTCTATTCTGCGACAGTTTTTTTGTGCAGGATTTTTGGGGGGCAACTTGCAGAATTTTCATGCTTCACAGTATGTTCTAGGTTAAATAAGTAATTACAGTTAAGTTACTATAATTACTGCTTATGTTTTATTTTAGTGTGGTAGCTTAGGAAGTTTGTACAGCTTGGAGTCATTTCAATCTTGTGTAGATGATCACAGTGTAGGCTCTTCTAGGTCCAGTGATGGGATTCTGTCACCGTTTGCGCCATCGTGAGTTTATATTCTATTTTCACACTGTCTTTGATTGTATTTTATAATGTCAGCTGACTACTGTAGTAATCACTCTAGCCAATCACAAAGCAAACAGACAATCTAGGAAACCAATCAAAACTCGAGGCAACTTCATGTAGTGACACGGAGCACGGCAAAACAGGTTTGCTTTTGGTTGGTTGAGAAAGCGGCATGATTTTTATGATGCATGGTTAAAACCGGTCGCTAAGCATAGAAATGCAAAATCAAATTAAAAATAATTAAAAACTGCATTGTAATTTAACAGCAAAGCATTGTGGAATATAAGTAATTACGAAATAAGGCCTTTGAAGGCCTTCAGTTTTACGATTTAAACTTTTAAAGGGGCAGTATCGCACTATTTTTAGTGACGCATCAAAAATCCAAGGGACGCTTTTCAGTTAATAGAAACTGCATAATAATTATAAAAAGTCCTTTGAAGGACTATCAGGGTAATGTATAGAAACTGTTTATAGATGTTTTTGCAGGAGCATGGCCAAGATCGAGATTGATGCCAACTTGAAAAAGTATTTTACCTTGTCGTTCTGTTCTGAATTCACCTGATGTTATAAAATTAGTATTGACGAGGCGTTAGAAGTTTAAATTTAGCTAATTCTGACCAAAAATCGTGATAAACTCTTCCTTCCTTTCAGCTCTTTATTTCACGCCGATCTTCAAAAAGGGGAAAGAATGGAAATGCTAAGTTCTGGAAGCTCGGACTCTCCCAGAACGGATTATAACGATGACATGTCTGTAAATTCTGATACAGCTCTCACTGCTGCAAGAGAGAAATTATCTTTGGCCGACTATGCCTTATTGGACGAGGATTCCCTGTCAGACCACAGTTTTCGTCGACAGACGAGCGCAACCTACGAAACTAACGTTAACATTCAATTTTGTCAATTCCGTGGGAAGAGTTTGAGTTTAGAGAGTCTGGCGACCTCATCTGGTTATGCAAGTTGTAGAGGCCACCACAGGCACCATAAGAGAAAGCAAGGCACTCCTATTTTGCAAATTAAAACTTCAAGTCCACTGCCTTCACTGAAACCTGACAAGATTCCCAATGCGAATACGCTGGATGTTCCTTCTAGAAACACAAGCAATAAGAGTAACCTTTCGGTAAAGCATGTATACAAGCGAGCTAAAAGTGTTGAGTGTTCGGGCAGTTCCTCGCCAAATGGTGAAGAAAAACTAGTTCAAAGAAGGCAGCTTTATAACTCAAGGTTTGAAATGCAAAGGTCCTTTCTTCCCTTCTAATTTTCTTCATATTTGAGTATTGTACACTTTTAGTGGGTTGTATAGACCTTTAGAATTTGAAATCAGTCAAAGTCAAAACTGAAGGGCAAAAGAAATACAAAGTAAATCAAAATTCATGCTTTTAGCAAGTCAACCTCTCTATGAACCTTCTCTGGGAACAACTGTTCAAAATGAAATTACGTGTAACCAAAGACTAGTTATTGAGAGCGAAAAAATAAAATTTAGTCTTTAGATCCTGAACCAAAAATGCTTCATTCAGTCAGGACAAAATGCAAAAATTAAATAGCCAACCCAACTCCTGTGCTCTTGCTTGAACAAGGTTAACGTCACCTTGACAAGACGTGTTTGAAGTTAAGTTAAATTTATATAAGAACGCTGACAAAGGTACTTTCTGTTGCTTAAAACTGTTGTCTCTTGCAGACCGGAAAGAATTTGGCTTCGGTGCTTTGCAGAGGAAGTTTGTCAACCATTGGAAACATACACAGGTATAGTAAATGATTATTAAAAAATAAACTTTTAAAACAGTTCTAAAATATATCTATGAAAAAGAAAGAACTAAATTTTCGACCACCTTCTGCGGTCTTCTTCAGAGAAATTACTCTTGCAGGAATAACAGAATGCAAATGTACATGCTAAGATGTTATTGTTCGCTGTCCCCTGGGCAAGTAGCCAGTAACCAGAGTTTTTGTCCAGGAATTAATGCAATGACTCTGAAAAACTAATAATCTTTTGTCTTTGTTATTCACGCTAGTTTCCAGAATGCTCGCATAATGCATGTCTTGGCCAGTAGTTTTGGCATCTTGTTTAACCACGGAGCCAACATTCCCATTCGTTTTAGGCTTGTGTTTGTCCTTGTTTGTCTTAGTCTCCTTTGCAGCCGTTATTAGGGTCATGACGACCTAAATAACAGCGGCAAAGGAGACTAGTATTTGTCCCCACGAGATTTACACCCTAAAAGCTGGAAAATTAAATTCTCGCATTCATCTAAATCCGCGTTCATATCATGTAGTTTACGTCTTTATTAGCTTTACTGATGGTCTATGGTTGGAAAGAATCATCGCTAATAATTATAATATTAAAAATGACTGTTTTACACAAAGCAATAAATAAATGTTTGAGCGTTTTAATATCTTTGTCAGGCTCTAATGTCTTGTTATTGCGGAATAACCTGAGTTGCGGTGTTCATCTGTTGTATGCCCTGCTTCGTGGAAGGCCTGTGGTAGTACTTGCTGAACCTCGAAATCAAAGGTTTGATCTCTCTACAGCTAGCTCAGTTGATTGAGAACTTGATGATTTTTTATGCAGAGAGGCGACAGCATGAACAATGAAGCAATTTTGATAGTTTTAGCCTAGTGCTACAGTAGTTCCAAGGGAGAGCATTTGTTTAAAAGAGCAGTTACTGACTTTTATTTTCCTGACCAGGGATGTGCGAATTGTCATTTCCGCCCTGTGGATGTTTATACCTGAAAATTTGAGGTTTGTTTCATAATCTCACTGATAAAATCGATTTTGCGATGTAAAAAAGCTGTCATAAATTTAGCTATTTATATCTTTTTTGTGTTCAGTCATGGAAATGCTGTGGATCCGTGGAGAACCAAGCCTCTTCAGATTGCTGACCTTGCATGGTACGTATAAGGTGTTCATTTGATTTTTTACTATGAGCGTCAAGCCGTATTTGACACACTTCAGAGTCCTCTTTTATTTCACTTGTGCATGTTTGAGGGTCTCATCTCGCACACGTGCAATCACGGACAATCACGCGACAACCAAATCAGCTCTATGAGTTTACCAAATTACCTTAGCTCCACGCGCGCATACTATTTCTGTGCGCGTAAAAGTTCCGCTATCAATTGCTTTTCAAACGTTAGGAGCAAACTCTGCCTGTTGAGAGATATTTGTATTTGAAATGCTCTTAGTCTAGAGTGAACTGTCGGTAACTCAAGACCAACACGAATTTTTGTTAGTCCGTGCATACTGAAACACAGCTTTCCTAACTTAACTATTTGTTCAAAATAGTTTTTTAAGAGCCCGTACTAATTAACAATTAGATTATTCGCTCTCGATTTCTATGAGATGATAGTTGATGAGACCGAAGAAGTTTTTTTTAGTAAAAATCATTATAAATGAATCGTGTGTCGGTGAAAAAGGTCTAAATCTTTCTTCGAAACTCCGCTAAAGCGCGAAGACATCGCCATTTTGAAGACGACCTTCAACCACTGCACTCTAATGGCTGATAGTGTGCAGTAGCTCAGCCAATCAGATTGCGGCATTTGCATTAGTATACTAGTAGATTTTTACTAATACTGAGTATTATTATCTTTTCGAAAACAGGTTGAAACTTGTTGGACTTGCAAAGAGTAAACACTCCAATATGGTCCCTAAATCTGTTAAGGTAATGATTTATGTAATTGCCGACTTAAAAAAAACACTTCAACGAATTCAAACACTCTCTGTATACTCTAGTTACACGCAAAATGCCATATAAGCTCTTTGAATGCATTCGTTTGACCCCGTGAAATCCCGTTGAAGCCCTGATTTTTTTCAGGATTATGCCATTTGCATATATTGGAAATTTATTTACTACGAATGATCATTTGTCACTTTCGTCTACGTCCGCAGTTCATATGTGAATTATTTCATATACCTTGCGCCCAATATATGTGTGGCTTCACAGCTCAGTTGGTAGACCACCGCATCGATAACGCGGAGGTCACGGGTTCGAATCCCGTTACGTTAATTCCATCCACATCTGCAGTTCATATATGAGTTACTTCATATATATACATTACGTCATTCGTTTATTCCAATTTAGGACTCGCGCTTCTTTCTCATCCAATCAGAAGTGGAACCAAACCAATCAACCGTGACTCGCTCAGACACGTTTTCCCGCACTTCGCTCGGACACGTTTTCCCGCGCTTCGCGCCGGCTACATGTATTTGCTTCGAGTTTTGATTGGTTAATTGGATTGTCTATGCTGTTTGTGATTGGTCAGCTTTGGTTCTAGTTTTAAGGCAGTCGATTGAAAACCGCTGCTCTATCACAATGCATTTGTAAATTTTATTTCCCTTACTTTTCAGAGATTTGTTTCTGTGTTGGATTTCGAAACAGATCTCATTGTGACACCACAATATAAGGTTTGCACAACTATTCAATACAAGACTTCTTTACGTTTAAGGAATGACTTGCGGAACAACGGTTTTTGTCACTGAGGAATTTCAGTAGCAAGACAAAATTTAAATTTTTCATTGCATATGGAGGTCTGAATCTATTTTGTAATATATTCTGTCGTCTCACTTCCAAGATTAAAGATTAAAGATTAATTATGACAAATCCAATGGTGTTGAGAATGCTTGACAAGCAACATTAACGACTCGATCCGTAATGAATTTTATTTTCCATTCATTTTTCCCAAAAGAATACTTTTTATGTCATATTCATGTCGCAGGAAATGCGATAATATTTTGCTACCAGTTATTTAGTCTAATACGAAAATTTAGGATATTTGTTCGTGTTTCCTCCAAATCGTAATAATCATGACGAAATAGTACGTTATCGTATCCACACGGATGCTGTTGAAATAAATACTGTTTCCCAACAGGGTCAATATCTCCGTTCATTGTGCAATTATGCCAACCAGTGGCCGGTAAGTAACAACTCAAATTTGCTAGAACTGCTTTCCTACTGCTCTGCTGCCTTTCCACTTTCCTGCTCGCCTTCAGTCCTTCTCTGCCCACACGCGGGAATGTGAAGAGGAAATGACGTCATCATTCCGGTTAATCGCATATATTGTGTATTCCGGCGAATAAATCGAACGGACATTCGGGTTATTCCAACCTATTCTTATTCTGGAATAGGGTCAATCCAACGCACCCTTAAATAAATAGGATTTTTAAAGTACTTTTGTGTCGGTGATGTTTTTCTTATATTTCAGACAAATGCAGCGCTTGTGGCGTTTGTTCATAGGTAAATGGCTTTGTTTCATTAAAATGTAATGGGGCTTTATCGTGCCAGTAGTTACAGATATTTAATGTGAGTTATACAACAGACCACCATGGTTTACAAAGTGTATGGTACAATGCACCTCAATCTAAACGAAACTGCACCCTTTCCCTTCTGGAACCGACTTGACATAATTGTCCGTCATGTTTTCCTGTTTGGATGAAAAAGTGGGCGAGGCTCAGTAACCAAGCCTCGTATCCACCGCCAAGCGCGGTGCATATAATGTCATAAGCCGAGTTTCTCGACCAATCAGAACGTCCCATTCTTGCATTCACCTCTGGAAATTATACTAAATTATGTAAACCTGTTTACAATCAACTCGTGCATCATGGTAAACCTCGACACACTCGCTATCTTTTCACGTTTTTCTTTCAGCGTTTTCTTGGAGCTGGCCAATAAGTCATATGTTTATTACTACTGTCATTGCCTTGGAGGTCTTCAGTGGTGCTGCTGCAAGAGGTATTCTCGTCTATTTGCTTGAATCTCAGCAACAGGCCTATTTAGTTCTTTGAATTTTGTAATCTTTTCAAATGACTCGTCATCGCTGTGTTGTTTTTGCAGAAACCAGCGATCAGACCCAGGATTTGTTGCTGCGGTAAGACAAGTGTAGTTAGGTAGTTCCAATTTCTTCCGCCTAGCGAAAGATAGTTTCTAAATTATCAGGCCTCAACAGCACATAACACTTTCAAATGCAGGAGACCACGCAACGAAGAATGAAACTACTTGGCTTGTTATTGCCGGATCTCTTGATAAAGAAATGCTCGTACCAGACGTCACTCTAAGTGTTTTAAAACCAAATTGATTGCAAGGAAATCAATTTCGTGACATTCCGTGGACTACATGCGTTGTATACAATCATGAAAACCCAGTTAATTCCATCAGACTTGCTGGAAAATGTGTTGGATTTTGATACACGTTTTGAAATGTTCTCGCATACTTGATGTCTTCTCTGATTTTCACACAGATGGCGTTTGATCGTTATTTGCAATTAAGATTGCAAATTTTACTTGTTTCGGATCAATAATCGTTTCTGGAAAATCCTCACCCACCCCACCCCTAAGTCACAAGTCAGTGACAAACAGGGGCTAGGGGTGGGGAGGGTGGGGCTTTCCCAGGAACGATGATTGATCCCTTGTTTCTTTATTGTTTGTAGGATTGCTATGAAATTTTAAGCAGACTTGGCATGCATTTTTCCGATGCCAAAATCGTGCAGGTAAATTGTACAACCATTGATAGAAGCTATTAAATTAAGAATTGTGCCTTCATATAATTTCTAACATCTTATCTACATTGATTACGGTAAACTTACGTTAAAATGGACGCCTTTGGGAACACAATTTAATTGATGTCTCCGAAATAGAGAGTTCGTAAAACAGTCAATTCCCGCCTTGCAGACATCTCGCTATCGCGGACAGACAGGAGCCTGAATTTTAAATAATTCTCTATTATAAACACCAAATTGTGGTCCCGAAAGTGACCGATGTAGCGAAATTTGACGTAGTGAGTTATTTTTAGTAATTCTTATTCGCAAGGACGTAGACTCCTGTACGTAATAACAGGAGTCTCCGTAACAGCGAGGTGTCCGCAAGACGGGAAGTTGTTATTATTTAAATTCTGTTGGTCAGGAATGTATCATCCGTTTTTTTTAGTATTTCACAGAACTAATCAAACAACAGCAGATTGATTACCATCAGAATTTTTATTCCGAAAAAGGTAAAGTCTATTTATCTTTAAAAACACAACAACGCTTTTCAGTTTTCGGAACATGTTTCGATGTTTCAAACATCATCATCATCCATTATGAATGTATAGTAAAGATTTACAAAATGATCCGTATATAAAACTGCTCCTATACAATGAACCTAAATGGCTGACAATGATGTTTGAAACATCGAAACCTATTCCGAAAAATGAAAAGTGTTGTTGTGTATTTAAAGATAATTGCCACATTTGTGCTATCAAGACTGTTTGGTAAAGTGTATTTATAACGTTTCACATTTTTTAAATTTTGGATGGAATTATGTTTTTAGCAGTGTCAAGTTTCATTCATGGGTCACACTCCGGTTTTCGGTTTTCTTCTCAGTATAGCTTGAGTCAACTTGCTAACGACATGCTTCTGACGTACATGCTAACCCAAATTTATAATGTTTTTATCAGGTTAGTAGAAGAGTTTGTATTTAAAGGAACAAACATCAGTGGGAATTTCGTCTCAAATAAAAAGGGTGCCGCAATTTACGTTAGAAACATTCTTAGCAACCTGACCTCTCTTAACAGTACCAGACTCAAAGAATCCTTTCATACGAGCACAGACTGCCATCCTCTGTTTTCTGTTCGACTTAATGTTAAAAATAAGGAAGTGTTGACGATCACTTGTGAAATTAGCAAATTAACTTTTCATTATGTTTTTAAATGATTTCTCAGATTTCACTGGAGACGGAGTTCTCACGCCTGATTCAGGTATGTTTTACTGCAACCTTACACTAGGTACTGCCACTGTTTGAGTTTGTTTATTGTTGCCAGAAGTACATAATTCTATAAAATTATGCACTTCTGTGGTTACGCTAAACAGAATGTTGATTGTGTTGTGTGGGCGGGTAGAGCTGCACTTGTCCGCTTGTCCATCGTTAGTAGATCCACAAACACACTAAACTGGTTGAACAGACAGGATTAACTGATTCAGTGAATCATATTTAATTAACACCAATTGTTACCATTGTTGTTTGCTGTGTTTACCTCACTGTAAAACGAAATGTGAAGGCTGAAATATATACTATTGAAAACTGGATGCTATGAATTACGGTTTCTCTTTCGCAGATTCAGAGAAAGAGAGAAGATCGTTATTGATCAGCACAGATCTGTCGAAGTGTGCCGTTTTCCGTAATGTAAAGCCGCTGGAGCTCACATGATCTCCCGCCCCACTGCAATGCCAGACAAAGAACACAGCTTTTCCCTGAGTATTTTTTATATGGATGTCAAACACGGTTACCTGAGGCAAAGCTCTGTTACCTATTACAGTGTCAAAGCTGGCAGGTCATGCTATTTGGCCGACTGACTTACTTTTCGATAAATTTGCACTAACGTGAGATCACCTAACCCGACAAGATGGCTCTCGGCTTGTTTTGCATGAATCAATATTTCATGTTACATTTTCAAAGAAAGTAGCTTTACTAGTAGGTCGAAAAAATGTAGCTCCGCAGGCTAAAACGTGCTGTTGTTGATAGAAATTTTAATCCGCGTGTACCGTGTTTGGTACAAAAAAAGTTTAACATAATTTGATACTTTTTTTGCTATGAATGTTTGAATGAAATCTATTTTTTACATAGAATAATATATATTATATTTTAAGCTTAGAAAGCTGACATTACATAAAATATTTTATTGTCAGATTTTTAACAAAAAATAAAATAATTAGGCAATAGCATCAAGTCTTAGAAGGCTTGTTATCGTCATTATTTATTCGATATTAGAATATTGAAAAATCACAAAAGAGAGTCGATAATTTTATCTGTTTCTTTTATTCCTACCACCAATACCTAGCTTCTCTTTGGCATATTAATACATGTACGTTGTCAAGTGGACTGATAACTAGAATTATTATAGCTAGACCGTTTCCGAGATGCTGTTTTCCTCTGTTTCAAGACTCGTTTTGAAACGGACGTAGAAGGCAAATTGGAAATGGCTTATTAATTAGAGAACATTAAACTAGAGAAATTCCCTTCATGTACAACGAAATTCTTTCAAGGACTGATTAAAATTTTAATTAGAATGTAGATATCGAGCCACGGATAAATTTGATCACTTGATAGTTACTTTCCTACATTTAAAGTGCACGTGACCCCAAAATACTTTGCACCAGTTCGAAACGCATTGCACCTTGGCTTTCGTTTCTGTGCTTCATTTGTTGGACGACTGAGTCAGAAGGGGCGTGGGTCTATTCCTGGGTTGACGTCATCAACTTATTTGATGCATGTTTGCAAAGACTTGATGCAATGCAAATCAGTTTGTGACGTCAACCCAGGAATAAACACGTCCCTTCTGACTCGGTCGTACAACAAATGATGCTCATTTTTCGGAAATTTTGAATGCTATAAAAAGTCAGCATTTTGTAAAAAGGAGAACGAAAGGTGTAATGCGTTTCGAACTGATGCAAACGTTTATTTTAGTGATAATATTTCGGAAATACCAAAGACTAGTTCAGTGAATTGTTTATGCTGTCTTCAGGAAACAAGAGAAAATAGCAAAGGTATAAATACTGAATGACGTACTTTGAGGTATTATAAATATAATTACTCACATTGAGACTGACTTTTTTTAATCTTGGCTGCTATATGTTGTTATTAGCTCCAGTATCCAGCGCTCGGAATTTCTTTTTAAAAAGAGAAATATGCGTGTCTCTCGCTAGATTGCTAGGACGTACGAAGCGACATAAACATAATTGAAAAGTAAAAGGGCAGAGACCGATACATCGTAGAACGGATTTTGTTTGCTATGTTTCGGCTGGTCAAACCAGATAAACGTAAAAACAGTTTGATTGACAGCAAAGAATTAGATCACCCCTCTGTAACAGACCCACTGAAACCCTACCCAGTGGATTATTTTCCCTACCCAACGGAAATTTAGCCTCCCCAGTACCCAGCGAATATTTTGATTTTACCCGGCTATTTTTTTGCTTCCCCAGTTACTGTGCGGTGTGACCCAGGGCATTCTGTTTGCAAAAACAATAATAATAATAATAAATAAAATAAAACAGTAATAAAAAACCACAGACATTTTAGTAGTAGCCTAAATTTCAAAATCTCCCGGGGGAGCATGCCCCGGATTCCCCGAGAAGGACCCGCCTTCGGCGGACAATTATCAGAACCCCTTGACTGCTAGAATTACACTATAGTTTATACGATACTCTTCCTTCCTCTATCGGCCCTAACAGTTGCTTCAGTGCAGCCACTATAATGTAAAAGTTCCGTTTTCCGTGACCGAAAACGCCGTTTTAGTGTGGACGGAAGGCCAATCCGGAGAAAAAAGTTGCGTTTTCAAATTTATCCGGATTAGTGTGGACAGAGGGGTGTGTTAAGACCACCGGGATCAATTGTTCTCTTATACGGATGGAGTCTCTGAAAGGATTGTTTCGATGGGGATGAGTTGCATGTCGCAAGCAGTGTGGTTGATAAAGATATAAAAGTACCGCGCGAACGAGAACCTCACCAGACAAATCATTGGTGCATCAAACATATGAACGCTCTTTATCTATTGGTATGGTCGTGATTTGAAACTTTTGAAGGACTCTTCGATGGAACGAAGCTGCACAAAAAGCGTATCAAGAGGAAGTCTGGTTTTCAATATGCGACGTTTTTAGAAACCTTCCTGAGCAACAAAGTCAAGACAAATTGGTAGTTAAGGAGAACCCCTCAATGAGCAGAATATTGTAGGTCTGTACGTGTGGCGAGTAGGTATTGGTACATTTACAAGCCGTTCTTGAACAACATAAACGTGAAAATGACCAAATTCTGCGTGGACGGCGACTAAATTTTCATGTTTCTATTTGGCGTTGAAGATTACATATTTCGTCAGAGCAAGCTCATAAATCATAGATACACTGAATGCAACTCTCTGAAAATCTTCCCTAGGGAGTCCCCTGCGTAAAAGTTCGTACTATATGTCAATATGCACGACTTGTAACATGGACTAGTAACTCGTGAGCATTCTTTATTCTGTTTAGACATTTTTAAGCTTGAAGGGCTTGGATTGTAACAGTATTGTAAAGTGAACGAACGAATCACCACCACTGCATATAAAATCATAAAAAAATATACCAATGAACAATTAATTTATTATATGACACACACATAATACTGGGTGGTTCTGGCGCATGGATTTTTTTGGGTTTGAGTGGGGGATGACGTTGTGGTGTACGCATCCCGGCTCACCAGCTCGCCGGCTCGCCGGGATGCGTACACCACAACGTCATCCCCCACTCAAACCCAAAAAAATCCATGCGCCCAGAGACCACCCAGTATTATGTGTGTGGAATGAACATGGCAAAAACCACTGCGCATAAGAGGAGGCTGCACGCCTTCAAATGGAAAACGGGGGCACAGCGCGGCGGCCACAAAATCAATGGGGCAACTGGAGAGGAAACTCAAATTTCACAATGTTTTTTTTCGTCCGCTTCACGCATCGCCTCAACAACTTGTTGAGTTATCTGTCTGACATCATTCAGCCAAACTGGAGAAGAAAGTTCCGCAAAAATAACGAAAAGCATGTGAAATATCGTGATCATTTTGAGTTATGCAGTCAACCTTTAATTATACTTAAAGATATTTTTTTTGTTTTTCCCTCAAACTTTAGTTCAAATTTGCAATGCTGGGCGCCGCGAGTTTTCTCATAAGCTGTTCTTGAAGCTCTTTTTTTATCTTTTCAACATCAGGCAGTTTACTTAAAGATGGTTTTTTTGTGAGCTTTGCTCGTACCTTTTCTTTTAACTCATTGTACTGTTCCAATTCAGAAAGAATAATCTGAAACTCAGAATCACTAATGCGATTATCAATTAAAGCCTTGGAAACCAGCTTGTCAACACTCGCACGTTTTGCAAGGCCAAGAGTAACAATCTCCTGATGTTTTGACATTTTTTTGTCAAGTTTTTTTCCAAAAAGAATCAAAATGGAGGAAGAAACAGAGAAAAAGCCACCCACAACACCTAAGGGTATAGCAACGGGTATCCCAATACCTGTTAGAGCAGACGCAAGTCCAGCACTAGAAAAAACAGCGCTGAGTCCGCCAAGACCGCCGGAAATCCAGTTAACAGCCGTTTTAGTGCGTTTAAATTTTTTTCGAACAAGCCTATAGTGGTCAACCTCTTGAGTCAACTTTGCAGCGATTTCGTTCACCTTTCCAAGGCGAAAGTCTTGGGGCATTTGTTGAGTCATTTGCAAAGACTCATGGCCTTCTATAACAGGGTATATCCTGCTTTGTTCAACATAAGCCGGAGCGCTCGGTAATACGTTTGATTTTGACATCTTATATTAAAAGCAGATTTTATTTTTAATTGTTAACGTATTTCTAATTCAAATTCAAGAGGGAAACCATTGAAATTTAATAACTCCCCGAGTTCATCTCTAACTGATACTGTCACACCGTTTACATATTGACCAGAAGAAGTGTCACGCAAGACATTTGGATCAAAATTATAAGAGATTTTTTCATACGGTTTGCCTCTCACATCGAATCGAGCCAAAATACTTGATCTTTTTCCATCGAGCAAATTCTTTTCCATGTCAACAAGGTCGCAGTGAATAAAATAAGTAGATAGGCTGTGTTTTTTGTTAAATATGAACCCTGATAAAGTTTCTTCAATATCAAACAGTTTGTCAAATTCCTCGCTGAAATTTATTCCAACTCGCCCAAATTTAGAATTTTGAAGAATCAGCACGCCCGCGGGCGTGTCGGCATCTGTAAAATTTATGTTTTCGTATATTTGTAAGGCTTTCTTTAAAGCTTCAACAAAAGTCTCAATGGTGTAAAAACCGGGTTGTAAATTAGTCTCAAATTCTCTATAATTTTGCTCTTTATCTATTAACGTGACCGTTCCACCCTTAAAATTAAACCACGAGTTATAAAGCGAACAGCTTAAAAGCCTGATATACTTTGGCTTCGTAATTGGATAGTCGAAATTAACAGTGTAGTCGTTTGAAGGAGCTTTGAACGTGAGCACAACCATTTTTATATAAAAGAAAATATATTCAATTAAATATATTAAATTCATAAAAAATGGACAACAATTTGTCGCAGTACGCGTGGCTGTCTTCAGCGAATGTCGAAAACGAAACAAAAGAAGCAAAAAAGTATGCGTGGGCAAACTTCGACAAATATTACCCCAGAGCTGACAAGAGTAAATTTGAAGCACAAGTAGTGTTTGATGTAAATCATATCGCAACAGCAGAAATTTTTTTCAAAGCAGGTCCCGGCTTTACGCAAAGCGTTTTCGGATCAGACAAAAAATACTGGAGTGACCAAATGAAAGACGCACTCGGATTGATGGATGGCGGTTTTCCAATGCAGCTTACACCTGAAAAAGGCAAAAGTACTTTACCTGTCCCAGCAGTTCCATTCGAAGAAGCTGCACCGAGTTTGAAAAAAATATTCAACAAAGCAATCAAAATTTATGTCACCCCTGACCAGTATTTTACAACAAAGTTTAGAGAGATATTTACCAAGGAACAACCGAAATTCGAAACGTCAAAGCCCGCGAAAAAATGGCTGGCGAAGCCAGATATGTCTTTCTGGGAACAGCAGCTGAACTTTGCAGTGTGGTGCGCGACAACAGGCTGCGGAATATCTCGAGAAGTATTTGACAAAGACAGCACGCTGAAGCTGCCGCCACAGGTACGAGCGTTTTACATCTTTCACGTGTACTTTACGGTTCGACGCATCCTATTTCAGCTCGGAGGTATCCAAAGCTTTAGCGCATTGCCGGGTGATCCAACATGGAGTCAGTTTAACAACAAATATGACGAAGCTTCTTATAAAAGATTATGTGCTGAGTTCAAAGTTCCTTCATCAACCGATTTTCGGTTTACAATAGGGCCGAACCACGGGCTAGGAAGCGTTTATATTTATTGCCACGATCCTTTCATCCTGAACGTACCCTATCCATCAGCAAAAGCAAAATTCGATGATGAAGATCCAATGGCGACAGAAAAGGGAATATCAGTTTGTTTCATAAGAAATGATGCAGCTGAAGAGCAATTCAACTGGTTCGCACCAAAAACCACAACAGGTTTGACCCAGGCAGGTTTGTCGAGAATAAACCAGTCGATTGAAGCATTTGTGTATTGCATCTTAGGTGCGCAAGTAAACGTCCGCAGCAGCATTCTGGGGGCGGGAGGCAGAGCAAAGGAGGCCCAGACCGAGTTTCTTGTCCTGGTTGAAGACGCAGTGAGGCTGCCCGACCTGGCAAAGAGCGTGCAGCGTTACCAGCTGGCGGTGGACGAGGCAAAAGTGCGGTTGAACCTTGCTGTGTGCCCTGGCGCTTGGTTGATGCCAGGCCGCATGGTTATCAACACAGAAAGCACGGTTGGTTACAACAACCAGCTCAAACAAGCGATTCCGGGTATGAAGCTGGGGGTCAACGACGGGGCCAACAAGGACACAAAAAAATCGGCCTATCGACCTATGGATGGAGAGAAATCAAAATACAACCCGCCAAACAGCCACCCTTCGAACCCCATTCACAAAGCGGCCACAGCTGAAAGCAAAAAAGATTTGAAACCTGTTGCACCGACAACACAAGAGTCTGCACAAACACAAGTGCACGCAGAAGAACGAGTGCCAACGGCTGGCTCGGGCAGTGATTCTCATGACACGAACAAAGTTGCAATGATGGTTGGCGCGGTTGCAATTGCAGGTTTGTTGTTTTTGGCATTCTATCCCGAAGAAGATGAAGACGAAAGTGAAAGTGAAAGTGAAAGTGAAAGTGAAAATTAACGATTCTTTTTGGCATATCTTTCAACCAGAAAGGTCACAACAGCCAAAATCAGGATCCAGGCGTGTTCAGCCAGAAAACCGAGGACCTTGCCAGCAGTTGCGAAAAGAAAAGAAACAATCGAGCCGAGCAGTCCCGGAAGGATGGAGGCTGTTTTTTTCGCAATAGCTTTCAGCCCGTTTCCCAAAGCTTTGCCCATTGATTTCAAAGCGTTGGTAATTTCGCCAATGACAGCACCAATCGTTACACCGGCGGCAATTGCGATCGCTGTCACCGTGAAACCGTATTTTTTGAAGACATTTTTGATTTTTTCTCTGACTCTTTCACGGAAAGAAAGCCTTTCAAGGTCTCTTTCTCTTTCAGCCTCGATTTGATTTTCTTCATTCTCGAGCCGCTCAACGTTTTCACGGGCGTGCTCTCTTTCATCAGACGGGGCATTTTCATCATTTACGATTTCTTTTTGCTTTTCTTTTTCTTGTTGTATTTCTTTTTCTTTTTCTGTCCTTTGTTCTTCATTTTTTTCAAATTCTTGAAGGGGGATCGATTCAAAATCAATCGACTCGTAATCATTGTTTTCCAACCGTTCAAGTTCTCGCTGGAGATCAGTCCGTTCAGCAATTTGTCTTTTTGCTCTTTCTCGAGCTTTTTCTCTTTCTGTTGGGCTTTTATTTTCATCGTCTGCAAATTTTTTATTTTCATTAATGTCTTGTGTCAGTGTTTCCATTTTTTCATCGATAGTTTCTCTCCGACTTTTTCCAAGTTCACGAGTTATTTCTTTTGGAAGTGCAGGATTTATCCGGAATTTATTCGTTTTTGTGTCTCTTGTTGTTAAAAAATATGTTTTTGTTTTCAAACCTTTTTTGGTGGCTCTTAATAAACCGACTTTCACCCTATTTTTTTCCGTTCGGACATTAAGATCTTCCAACTTTGCAAATGGAAACTCTTTTTTAAGAATAACATCAGCAACCTTGGTTGTTGACAAATTTGGAGGATCAGACATATTTTCGATAAAAGAGGTTTCTGCAGTGGAAGAACCCCTTGACCTTTCCCTCAGACGTTTCAGGCGATCTCTCATTTCTTGTTCTTCGGGAAAACCGGATTCCCCGTCGTCAGGATCAAGCTGTTCATCTTCCTCATCATCATCATCATCATCATCATATTCCAAAAGAGGGTCTTTTTCTTCAGTGCGTCCTTCTTCCCACATTGCCATTGCGAAATATATATTCTATTTATTTTCAATTTAAATAAAAATGTGCAGCTTTCAATACCATGTATGTGCAAACAGAAGTTGACGGAAAAAGTGTGGAACGTGCGGTGCAAACAAACCTTCATCCAGAGCACAGCGAAAAAACTGGCCCCGCGATGAAAGCCGAGCGTGTGGTCAATCGCATCACTTTTGATCGCAGCGAAGCCAACCCCGGGGAGACCTTATATGTTTACGTGCCCAAGCTGGATCAGAACGAGGTTCTCGTGCCAGGCACGCTCGCACTGGTCTTCAAAATCGACTTGGCGGGAGGGCACGCCGACAACTTCCTCGTTCAAAACGTCACCCGCGCCCTGGTCGATAAACTGCATGTGAAGTTCGGCGCGGAAACACTGCAGGACACGGATGGATATGACATCTACAAGATCTGGGAGGACCTTTTTCTCTCGCAGGAGGAGCGGGACGACATGCTGCTCGAGGGCATCCAGTCTGAAGACCTCTGCAAGATCCGCTCAGACTCGGGAGACAAGAAAACCTCGGGTGTTGACAAAGAAAACGCGCTGGAAAAGGTTTACGGGAAAAAATACCGGATCCGCCTGGACCACTCAATACTGACCGACCACGGCGTCTTTTACCCCCAAGCGCTCACCCACGACCTCCTGTTTCAGCTGAAGCTCGCGCCGGCCTCGCAGGTTGTCAAAGGCTCTGACCCCGATAAACTGAAATACAAGCTGACAAACATCCAGCTCGAGTTTGAAACAATCAGAAGCAAGACCTTGGCGGACGAGGCTCGCAGCGTTTACACCGCGGGAAAGGGGTTCAAATACGACCATGTGGTGCGGCCCGAGGTGGTCAGCTTCAAAAAAGAAGTGTCCTCAAGCGTGACCATCAAATTTAACGCCCAAAAAAGGTCCCTGAAAGGCCTTCTTCTCCTTTTCGTTCAGCCTTACACTGCAGGAACCCGGGATTCAGAAAAGTACATTAATCCGTCCCTGAAGAAAGTCGTTGTCACGGTGAACGGCTCGACCAACAAGCTCTTCAACAACGGCCTCGGAATCACGGATGCTTGGGCCGAAGTTGACCGCTTTTTCGGAAAGAAAGCCCAAAAAACAAAGCACATGAATCCGGTAAAGTTTTTCACCGAAGACAGGTTCGGGCTTCTGATTGATTTGCGCACATCGGGGGATCCAACGCTGCATGGAAGCGGCACGCGGCTTGTGAACACAACACATGGAGTCCAGCTTGAAATCGAGCGGGACCTCATTGGCGCAGGCGATGTGAAATGCCACATCTTTGCAATTTCGGACGCGCAAATAGACATTAAAAATCAGCAATTAGTTTCAGTGTTGCACTGATCATATAATGGACCCAAACAACATCCCGTTCAACGCTCTCATCGTCGGGCCGACGAATTCAGGCAAATCAAAGTTTGTGGTTGATCAGCTCCGCGGACCTTTCCACGGCAAGTTCGACTTCATCACGCTCATCTGCCCGACATTCGCGCACAACAGGACTTTTCATCACTTCGCTTTGGCGGACCCGCGTTTCAAAGTTATCATTTGTGAACAGCATTTTGTTGAAGCCTGGCTGAAAGTGGTTTGCCTTGAATTGGAGGGCACCAATGCGCTAATTATCCTCGATGACTGCGCCGCCTCGAAAGATGTGAAAAAGCGGACGGGCCAGCTGGTCAATCTCGCGTTCAGCGCCCGCCACACAGGATTCAGCGTGTGGGTGCTCACCCAAAAGTTGACCAGCATCACAGCCTCTTTCCGCGAAAACGTTGCGGTGCTTGTGCTTTTTTACACACCCTCGTGGAAGACAACGAAAGCGGTTTTTGAAGATTACGCCGGCGAACTTTCTCAAGATGAGTACAAAGACCTCATTTCGAGGTTGAAAAAAAATAAGTTCTCGTACCTTGTGTTCGCACTTCGGCACCCGTTCGGAATAAAATTCAAGCTCAATTAAAAATTCACAACTTATACACAAAATGGCGAACCCATCAACACTCGAAATCGATGAACAAGCCTTGCTAAACGAATTTTCGAGCTTGCTTGAAGCTGAGGCAACGAGCGCGCCGGCCAGCAATTTCCCCGCAGTTGTTTCAAGGCAGCCCGATATCCCCGCGCTTCGCGAGCAGCTGGCCGTGCTGGTGTCGACAGGAAAATCAAAAGAAGCCATCGGCCAGCTGCTTTCACACGAAGATGTGAAGCGCCTCTCTGACAAAGATGTCGAGAAATTCATCAAACGCTACCATGCGTATGTGGGCTCCAAGACAACGGACAGTTTGCTCGACGGCTTCCTTTTTCTTTTGACCAAAGCGGTCGGAATGGTCGTCAAAATCAAAGACATCGAGGCTTATCAACAAGAAATCAAAAACGACTGGATCATCAACAATCAGCTCTCCAACATGGCCGGCAGCACAGCTTTGACTTGCGGCCGTGGTCTCGCTGTGGCCAACGCGGCGATGATCACTGCAAAACACATTGATTATGATTCTTTCAAGCACGAAGCGCAAACGATTGAAATTGCTGAGCTTTCCTCACCAACTGCTGAACATTCCTCACCACCTGCTGAAAAATTCCTCACAAATTAAATATATATTTGTTTCAGTATACAATGGACCCTCAAGCAAACATTGAGCAACCGACCCTTGCACCACAGGAAAGCCAAGTAACTTCACAAACGCCGGCAACAAAGCCCGACAAAAATCCCAAGCGAGTGGCTTCGGGCAAAGCGACTGCTGAAAAAACAAAGCAGGCCCGCGAAGCACAGAAAAAAGCCCTTGATGAGGCAAATGCCAAACTTGAAGCAATTGAGAATAGAAAATCTGCCGTGGGGCAAGCCTCACACACCGTGGAGGCGACGCCGGAGCCCGCCGTGGGGCACTCAGAAAAAGGTCTCAGCACAGACGCTTGGCTCAAAATCGCCGGAATGGGCGTCGCGCTTTTAACGGCTTATGTCAAGCGTGAAGACATCCAGCGCTTTTTCAGTGGGCCCACACGGGAACCTGCAGTGAGGCAAGCCCCACACCCCGTGGAGGCGACGCCAGCACCTGCAGTGGAGCAAGCCCCACACCCCAGGGTGGCGACGCAGCCATCAAGAAATGCCTTTCGGCCGATGGATTAAATATTTACACAATATACAAAACATGAAAATTGACGGTGCCCAAGCTGTTGTATCAGGCGTTGGTATTTTTGCAATCAGCTATTTTTGGTTAAAATTTTCCGTAGCATTTTTTGATACAATCCAGCTTCTCTGGGATGCACCATTCATTGAAGAAGATGAATATGAAGATGAGGAATTTCCTGTGTTGCCAATTTACCCTGACGAGAAACCGCCAAGCTATGCAGATTCACTGGCTGATGAAGATGATGAGTTCGATTAATTTCTTTTGAACGTTTATTTTTTTTTCTTACATACCAAACATGCCTGAAAACAATCTTGTAAAAAACGCCATGGAGGCCGCGACTCTCGTTGGCCTCTCTGCTGGCATTGGGTGGGCTGTCAAAAAAGCGTTCAGGAGAAGTTTTACAGATGACCCTTCAGATTCTATCGAAAACTTCGCAATGTTCACTGGTGTGATGACGGGCAGCATCTGGCTCAAGAAGTACCTGGAGGACCAGAAAATCCTCCCGACCAACGTTTGAACACCAAAAAAATCATTTGAAAAAATGGCGGCAATTTATAATCATGGCAAGTATCGCAATTATGGTTGGCGGGGCTGTGTTGAACGCATCGGCTTTCATCGGCGGCAATTATCTGGCGAAGGCTTTTGGAGGCAGTGACAAGGCCGCTCTTGAAGAAAAAGAGCGTCACGACCGGGCTCTCGAGGCGTATCAAGCTGCGTACGCAAAATATTCGCGCGACCGCACCAAACTTCTCGACTGGATTGCAACAAACGAGCACATAAAAGCGGAAGCCAAGCAGAACTTCACCAACACTGACGCGGACCAAAAAATCATTTGAAAAAATGGCGGCAATTTATAATCATGGCAAGTATCGGAATTATGGTTGTCGGTGCTGTGTTGAACGCAGCGGCTTTCATCGGCGGCAATTATCTGGCGAAGGCTTTTGGAGGCAGTGACAATGCCGCTCTTGAAGAAAAAGAGCGTCACGACCGGGCTCTCGAGGCGTATAAAGCTGCGTACGCCAAATATTCGCGCGACCGCACCAAACTTCTCGACTGGATTGCAACAAACGAGCAGATAAAGGAAGAGGCCAAGCAGAACTTCACCAACACTGACTACGCTTTCAAACTTTACAACCAGGCGCATCCTGAAGAGCAAATGGCTCCTCCCAAAGAGCCCAAATTTTCTGATTTTTATCAACCAAGCCAGCAGCAAAAAAATGGTGAACTCATGTTCGTCGGGGCCGGGGCTCTCGCTTTGGGCTACGCTGCTTTACGGTTCTTTTAAACTTTTTTTACCTCTTTTATATGGATTTCTACTGTGTGTATGAGAAGAAGATCACCCCCAACGTTCGTGGGAGTGAAAGACTCGGAAAAACCAAAAATGGGCAAACCTTTCTGAAAGTCAAATGCGCCTCTTGCGGGAAAACCAAAACAAGATTCATCTCCTAACATTTAAACTTTTTTCACCTCGTTTATATGGACACCAAACTCGCGAAGATATACTACAGCCCTGGCGGTTATTGGAAAGGCATTGCCGCCATCAAAAAACTGGCCGCGGCTGCAAAAGTCCCGGAAGACACCGCAAAAAAGTGGTTGATCAAGCAAGCCCTCTGGCAGATATTCCTTCCGGCGCCGAAGCATATTCCTCGACCGAAATTCGACGTGTCCTTACCCAACAAGGTCCACCAGGCGGACCTTCTTTTTTTGCCTCACGATAAACTGCCTCGCGGTCGCAAAGTCTGGAAATACGCGCTGAACGTTGTCGACGTGGCCAGCCGTTTCAAAGAGTCCGAACCCTTGACCTCAAAAAATTCTGATGAGGTTGCTCAGGCTTTTCAGAAAATTTACAAGCGCGGCCCTTTGAAATGGCCTGAAATGTTGCAAGTTGACCCTGGGCGCGAATTCATGGGCGCCGTGACGAAAGTCATGGAAAATCACAAAACTTTCATCCGGCGCGGGCGCGTCAACATTCACCGCGATCAGGCCATTGTTGAACGTTACAACCGCACCCTTGCCGAACGCCTGTTCGGTCACCAGTATGCCGTGGAAATGCGGCTGCCTGAGGGCCAGCGGTCCAGGGCATGGGTGAAAAGACTTCCTGAAGTTGTTTCGGCTTTGAACAACGAGGTGACCAGCCTCATCGGAAAGAAACCCGCTGTTGCAATCGAAGAGAAATCTGTTTATTCGAAACCTTCGACTGCTTATCACAGACCTGTTGGGAAGGATGAAAAAATCCTGCCATATCTTGTTCAGGTTCGTCATCTTTACGAACCTGGTGAGCTTGAAGGGGGAAAAAAAAGAGCCACGGATCCGATTTGGTCTTTGAAAGTTTTCACCATTGAAAAGGTTTTACAAAAACCGGATCAGCCCGTTCTGTACTATTTGCATGATGGACCCAAGCGCGGTTTTGTGCGTGAAGAGCTGATGGTTATTCCTAAAAACACCGTTCTCCCGCCGGCCAGCGTGGACAGTTGAACAAACAAATGAAATTTTGAAAAATGGGTCGTGGACGCAACGGTGTTATTGTTCAAACCTCAAGCAAAGGAAAAAAACGCGCCATCAAAGAGCTTTCCAATAATGCATGCTCTGTTGTTTTTCAAAAACCCTGCCCATCCTGTGAAAAGGAAGTCATTTTTCTTGATCAAGCCATTGTGAATTATTTACAAAGTTTGGACCCGCGTGAGGTGGCTCAAACATTAAAGTGAATGCCTTCCAGAAAAGCCGCCATCTCTTCGAGTTCCTCTTCTGTGAACATTTTTTCTTTGAAACCAAAAGCTTTTGTGTGGATCCCGTCATCTGCAATCCAGCGTTTTGAGTCAAACGCACACAGTGAAATCTTGTTCACGTGCATTCCGTAAATTTCATGCCCCTCGCTCCGCAGAATGTTCATTCCATGCTTCAGCTGTTTCTTCTCGCCAAAAATCATTTCACGGTACTGCTCGTGGGAAATGTTTTTCTTGACGACACACTTTTTGACCCCCTTCGCCTTTTTGATATTTTTTTCGTCCCCTCGGAGGATGGAATACATTTTTGACCTGAGACAGATGGCTTCCGCGATGCGTGTCCCCGCGCATTCATCTTTCATTTTGCCCAAGACTTTTTTGTTCTCGTCTGAGTGAAGTGGATGGTCTTGCGGGTAATCACTCAGGTCATACATTTCTTTCGTTGTCGCGATGTCTTTGTAAACGTCTTCTGTTTCGATCTCAAGCAGAAGACTGTCCGTGTCCGTGTAAACAAGTTCACATTTTGATCCGTACCGCTTTTTCAGGTGGTTGTAGAAAAAGTCGTACATGAGGATCTTGCTGTTGTCCAAGATCGTCATGCCCGTGTACACCGGTTTGTTCAGCACCAGCTTCCCTTTGTGCATGTGGATCCCCGCCATGTTGTTTGTGAATTGGGCGAACCTTGAGAACAACGGACTGGCAACAAATTTTCTGACTTTTTCTTTTTCTTCACTTTTCACGATTTTGATGTCCGTGCGCTTCCGCAGGTTCTCCATCGTTTTCCCGAAAACCGAGTTGTTCATCAGTTTGTAAAAGTCTTTTTCAAAAGCGCTTTTTGCTCTTTTGCGGAAATTGGTGTTCATCATGATGTACGGTTTCATCCACGGTGATTGCTCGAACTCCAGAACTTTGTGGACCTTTTTCAGCCTCATCCCCTGTTGCAGATAAAACTGCAAGTTCCTGTAGTGCACGACGTAGTTGTTTTTGTCTTCCAGTGTCAGCAGCAGTTTCTTTTCTTTTGGTGTTTTGATTTCCAGTTCGTCCATCAGACGGTGCTGGTAGTCTGACATGTCCTCTTTTTTTACCGCCTTTTTTTCCGGCGCCAGCGGATAACTGTTGTGCTCTTCATGCAACTCCTCCGGATATTCGAGGTCAACCTCAAGAATCCAGCCGGTTTTGGCGTCTTCTTTTTTCTTCAAAATTTCTTCTTCCGTGGGCAGCACGCTTCTCCATTTGAATCCTCTCACGGGCATTGGCTGGCACATGGCCCAGCCGTAAAGGTTGTTCGCGTCGAAATACATAATACATTTTTTCGGTTTGGTCTCATCATAGCCCTCCACTTCTGGGTTGTTGGCTCTGACATACCTTTTGCTGACATTTGAGATCCCGCCGCGCAGCCCCCTTTCCACAAAAAGATGCTTGTCAATGTCCGTCAATAGCTCCAGCTCAATGCCAGACATTTTCAGAAGCGCGTCCCAACTCAGCCCTGGCGATGTGAAATAATTCGCCGGGTCCAGCCCGTACTGCTCTTGACACAGATCCCTGAAATTTTCAAAAACATCCGCCAGCAGTGCCACGTCTGTTTTCACATACAAGTCATGATAATCTCCCAGGTTTTTGCAGTCAAAGGCTTCCCACACTTTCTGCGCGTGCGCATATTCAGCGTCTGAAATGGCTTCGTCGTTCAGTTTGCTGTAAAACAGCTTTTTGTGCGGCAGTTTTGTCTCTTCGAACCTCTCCCATGAGTCCATGTACTCATATGGATAGATTCCTTTTTGAAACAACAACTCAACCTGGGGGCTGTCCATTGATGTTTTGGTGATTTTCAGCTTTTCTGGGGGCGTTGCTTTCACAAGCGCGTCAAGGCTTCCTTGCATGAAATTCAGACTGTCTATGAACTGCAGATTCCCCATGGAAAATGTGATGTACTTTTCCATGTTGTTGGCCACACATTTCACATCCTTTTCCTGCTGCGCCATCGCCTGCATCAGGTGGTGCGCGTCGTAACCTCTCAGGTTGTGAAATACAACTGGGATTTTGAAAAATTTGGGCTTCAGTTTCAGTTTTAAATTGCAATCGTTGTGCGCGGCCCCCCGGAACTTGCCTGTCACATGGCAATGGTCTTTCACCGCGTCTCTGTATATTCGTTGGATCAACGGTTTTTTGCAGAATTGGCACTTTTCTTGTTTGTCGGCTGCTTCTTTTTGCTTTTTGTCCAACCTTTTCATGCAAAGGCACGCAACCCTTTTTTGCACAAACCAGAAACATTTTTTGTGCACCTGTCCCAAATATTTTTCTTTTTTCCATGCAGGCAGTGAGTCAAGGAAATTTTCTTTCGTTAGACTTTTGCCACAAATGTGACAATCTTTTGCGTTGTTGAAATTTTCCCAATCTTCCGGTTCCATTCTTATTGGTTCTTTCTCTTCCACACTTTCTCTCAGATTTTGTTCTTCTTGCACAATGTCGCTCAGAAAATTTGCCACTGCATTTTGCCCTCTGAAAACTTTTGAATTCATTATTTCTCCATCACTTCTCACACATATCCAGGCGTATCCACACGCTTCGTGGATTTCAGTTTTTTCTGTGTAACTTTGTTCTTGATTTTCGCACTCGCGGTATTCAATCTTTTTTACAAGCGCCTCAAAATCTGCATAAATCACGAAAGGCGCCTTCATCTGTTTTTGGAAATTTTGATACTTCAGGATGTTTTTTCCTTTTTCCGGCATTTCGATCACTGTTGGCCTGCCATTCAAACCTTCACATTGTTTTTGATGCTCCTCCAACTTTTCCTCTGTTCTGAAATGTGTAATACACATATTGCAAAAGTGCTTTTTTCCACAATGTTTTGTCTGATCATAAACCAATGCGCTCATTCGTTTGACCCAGCAGTAATGATTGTTCTCCCCATCCACAATAATAATCAGGTTGATCCTTGGCACTTCATGACTTTTCTCGCTGAACCATAAACCTCCCATGAAACAGTCTTTTTCTTTGTCCCAACCATATAAATTGATTGCCAGTTTTGGATTTTGTGCCTCAAGCTTTTTTATCTGCTTGATCGGTGTGGGGAAATCGATTCCCTTCCAATTGATGCCAACATTGACAGGGTATTTGCTCGGCCTTTGCGCGTCCTTTCCCGCTGGGAAAAGTGCTGATCTCAACGCCCACTTCAGACATTCATTGTCCACGTTTTTCACGTTAACAATTGCTTTCTTTGCTGCAAGTTTTGGTGGAAGTGGCAACCATGTTCCTCCTTTCAGTGGTTCATATTTTGCAACATGCACATACACTTGTTTTATTTTTTCAAACACCATTTCTGAATTTTGAACTGAGACTTCCGTTCTGCTTTTTGAATCTTCAATAAATTCATCGAATTTTTCCGTGATCTCTTCTTCGTCAAATTTTTGGAAAATATACAGTTTACTTTTATAATACTGTTTGATTTCTCTCTTTTCATCTTTCGTTGAAAACTTTGTATCAAAAGAAAATAAGACTTTCACCATCCCCATCTCTTTCATCTCCTTTTTGAGCAGTTCAATGAACTTTTCACGGTACTCTTTTGCAAAAACTAAAATATCCTTTGCAGCGGGGTTATAAAAACCTTTTGAATGGGGGTTCCAACGATCCTTGTTTTTAAAGTTAAGTTCTGATACCTGCATTGACCACACGTGAAGCCATCCTCGGAAATTTGTTTCTGCCAAAACAAATCTGTCGTGAATTTCTTTTCTCAGAAATCGATTTTTCAGTCCTTGCAGTAAAATTTTCACATTTTGCAATGAAAGTCCAGGAAAATCATCTGATAAATTTCTTGCAATCTTTTCATATTCAACAGGGTCATAATGGGTTTGGAAAAGTTTGACCCACTCTTCAACTTCTTTAAATTTTTCTCTTTTGCTTGTACCATTTTCAAATTGATTGACAAGATTTTTGATAAATCTTTCCAATCTTTCTTGCGTCAACCGGCCTGCTGCTCTCTCTCTTTCAACAACAGCTAATGCTCTTTCAATGACTGCATTATCTTCTTCTTCTTCCCTTCTTACAAATTCATCAAAATTTTGAAAAAATTCAAAACGTTCTTCCTCAGGTAAAGGTTCTTCAATCACCCTTTGCCTGCGCAAATTTTCATTTTCAACTTGAAGCCTTCTGATTGCCTCTTCAAGAATAAGGTCATCATCATCACGTGCTGCTGCCATGTTCTCTATAAATGAGCGCACATTTCTTCAAATGAAAAATAATTCCTGGCGCAAAATGTGAAATTTGTGTTTCCTTGAAAGTTGCCCCATTGATTTTTGGCCGCGCTGTGCACCCGTTTTCCATTTGAAGGCGTGCAGCCTCCTCTTATGCGCAGTGGTTTTTGCCATGTTCATTCCACACACATAATACTGGGTGGTCTCTGGGCGCATGGATTTTTTTGGGTTTGAGTGGGGGATGACGTTGTGGTGTACGCATCCCGGCGAGCCGGCGAGCTGGTGAGCCGGGATGCGTACACCACAACGTCATCCCCCACTCAAACCCAAAAAAATCCATGCGCCAGAACCACCCAGTATTATGTGTGTGTATATGTACAAGAAACTAATCAACAGTACAGTTCAAAGAATTTTTTTGATTAGTTCAAGGACCTTTCAAATGACACAATCCAAAAACAGCCATATAAACAGCATCACACTGATGTACAGGGCGCTGCCTTCTTCAGAGGATTCTCTGAATCTTTTTAACATTAACCTCATCAACAAGTGCAATGATCCGCAACGATCACCTAAACAAAGGCCAAATACAGCTAAATATGTATCAGCCTGCATTGGGTGCAACCGCTGGCCAGCAAGCTTCATCTCATTTAAGCACATCAAAACATGACTGAGGCACTGGGAGTGATCAGAAAAGTGCTTGCAAGTGGGAGTGGAGCTGGTCACGTGGATAGAGTGCAAGCGCAGGGAGCAAAGGGAAGGGGAAAATGGGCAATTCCTTCTCCTGCACCCCTGACTTTCGCCGATTAATATTTACTGTCGCATAGGTAATGGGAGGAGG